>PVLA01009522.1:0-42704 GCA_004027455.1 Hydrochoerus hydrochaeris | reverse complement strand
GATCTTGGCATCTTAAGTGCAGTTGCCTATACTCTCAGACCTGACACCATCAATCAAAACAGCTTTGAATAAAATCTATCAATACAAAACAGTGATCTAACAAACCAGATTTGATTACAATCAGTTATGGTAGAACAGTGTAGGTTTTAAAGAGCTTTAGATTGATTTAATAGGAAATTAAGGATGATTACTGTACTATATCCTGTTATTTTCGGGATTACTGTTTGTACCCTCAAATCTAGTATAGGTAGAGTGATTACTCTGCTTAAATGTATTAAATAGAATACATTTAAGCAGAGTAGTGTGAGTAATGTGGGTTTTTAAATCCTGGTGCACTATTAACAATATAGTGTATCAAGGCCATCTATGTTAGAGATTATAGCCAACCTTCTCTGCCTCATTTCTGCTATGCTATTTCTCTGCCATTGTTTGTCTACTTTTCTCCTTCATTCTACTGCCTGCCCCACTCATTGAGGCCTTTCTGCCACTGTTCCTAAAATCCTGGTATTTTTTTTCTCTCTCTCTAGAATGTCCTTCAGTATTCTCTGTAGGGTTGGGTTAGTGGTCACAAACTCGCCCAGTTCCTCTTTGTCATGGAAGCATCTTGTTTCTCCATTAATTTCTAGTGACAGTTTTGCAGGGTACATCAATCTGGGCTGGAGGTTATTTTCTTTCAGGGCTTGGAATATTTTGCTCCAAGCTCTTCTTGATCTGATCGTCTGTGTGGAGAAGTCAGCCGTGATCCTGATGTGCTTACCTTTATAGGTAATCTGTTTCTTTTCTCTGACGGGTTTTAATATTCTGTTTTTATATTGAATTTCTGGTATCTTGATTATTATATGTCTGGGTGTAGATCTGTTTTGGTTGTAGGTGGCTGGGGTTCTCTATGCCTCACATAACTGAATGTCATTTTCTTTTCCCATGCTTGGGGAAGTTTTCCTTAATTATTTCCGTAAATAGCCTTTGTAATTTGCCTGTATGTATTCCTGCTTCTTCGTTCACATTTCTTATTCTTAAGTTGTAGATTCTCTTATCATCCTCTAGCCTTTGTATTGTTACTGCCTGTTTCCTTGTTATTTTTAAGAGATCTTTCCTTTTATAATCACACATTGCAAACTTGTCTTCAAGTTTTGATAGTCTATCCTTAGTTTCTTTTAAGGCGTTTTGCCAGCTTTCAATGGAATTTTTAATTTCCTGGTAGTCTCTGAATCTGCTTCATGTATCCTATATTTTCTTTATATTCTTTATTGAATGTTTCTCTCCTTTTTTTGTGTTCCTACCATCTGTATCTTCCTGAGAGATGCTCCCTGAGAGCATCTTATTACTTATTACTCTACTCATATCTTGCTTTACCTGATTTAATATTTCAGTTTTGAGCTTGTCTACAAGGTCCCGAAGATATCTTTTAATGTCCATTGAAGCCATGCCTGCTGCCCTCAGTCGCCCTTGTTTTTCCCTCTCCTGGATCAGGGCTCTCAGGGTTCTGGGCTGGGGGCCTCTTCCTGCCTCTCTCTCCTGTCATGGTCCTGGCTTCCTCTACACAGGTCACATTGCAGGTCCCAGCCCCCTTTCCTGTTGGCCACACCTCCTCCGAAGCACGCTTGTGAGGGTCTTCCCCCCTCTCCTGACTGCTCTTATCACTGAGGTGCAAGCATTGGCTGCCTAAGCCTGCCCCTCCCCACCGGGCCAACCAAACTGCAGAGGCCTTCCCCTGGTTAGTGCTTGTTAGGCACAGGAAATCGATTTGGGATGGCTCATTGGGTCCCAGCCAGGGGCACGGCCCAGTCCAAGCACATCCCATGAATCTGCTTAGGGGAGGGAGGAACCAACTGAAGTCACTGTTGCTCCCAGTTCAGACTCCTCCTGCCAGATTCCAACATGATGTCCATTTGATCGAGCCCTTCCTGTGTGTGTGGGGGGGTCCCAATCCCGTCACTGACTGTGGATTAATGAAGGTTCCTTTGCCGGCTCCGCTCTCCATTGGGCTTACCGACCCCCAACTTCAGCGCTGCTCTACTTCCTGTGAGTTGTGGTGGGAAGGAGTTTGGGCGGCTCTGCCAGCCTTGGTGGATTCAGGTTGGTGCAAATTCAGTCTGCTGAAAAATTGGCGGGTCGCAGCAAAAACACTGTGTCCAGCTGTTCCAGTTGTAGTCCCAACATATTTCACGAGCTTTTTTATGTTTTAGTTTCTTCCTGTGTCAAGAGGATCCATCTCCCTCTGTCTGGGTCTCTCCAGGGTGTTTTATTCTGGCGTATGAGTTGTTTCTCCCGGGAGGCTCTGTTTTTTGTTGCTCACTGATCAGCCATCTTGTCTTCCTTACCATTAACTTTTAATTAACTCTATTTATAAAGATACTCCTGACACAGCCTTAGTGTTTGTGTCCTTCTGTGTACCCTCTCTAGCCCCTCTTAGCTCAGGGACCTGTGGGCATTTGAGGTGCCTGCTTGCTCCAGAGGCCCCTTTATCTGTAGCACAGGTGGATCACTGATCATGGGAAGAGACCAGTGAGGGCTGTGCTGAAAGTAGACAGCAAGGGGAGCCAAGCAGAGCCCTAGACTTGGTCCGCAAGCTTTCAGGCCCAACCATCTAAAAATCCAGATGCACAGTCAGACTGAAGGATGCGTCCTGCCAGCCACTGGGTTCTGCACAGCCTGAGCTCTCCACTACTGAACTATGTTTGATTTAGGGGTAGGATTTTACTAAATTGTTTGGACTGGCCTTCCAACTATGATCCTCCTGCCTCTGCCTCCAGAATAGCAGGGATTACAGTTATGCTCCAGTCTACTTGGCTCTCATTCATTTTTTCAAAAGTGAAAATCAAAGGAAAAATAAAGTAAAAGGTAAAAATTATGAGGCATCTGTTGGAATATTAGCATAAACTGGGTCCTATTTGGGGCGTGGGGTAGAGACTGAACCAAAGCCTTTACGCTGAGCTACATTCCCAGTACTTTTTCAATTTCTAATTTTGAGATAGGGTCTCACTAAGTCAGCTGGATTTTCTAGCTCAAACTTGTAATCCTCCTGTCTTAGCTTCCTATTGTGCTGAGATTGTAGGTGCGCACACCATACCTGGCTTAAGTGTTTGATTCTGCTGTTTTTTTTTTTTTAATTTTTTTAGGTAAATACCCATTCTTGCTTAACCTGACATATAGGTTTGTTTTTTGTTATTCTTGTTTTTTTGTTGTTGTTTTCATTTTGTTTCTGTCAGGGGCCTCATGTCTGCTAGGCAAGTGCTTTACCACGAAGCTACACTGAAGCCATAGGCTTTTGATAATGTTGGTGTTGATCATTTAGAGTTTTTTGTTTATTTGCTTTTTAGAACTACTTAGGATTGAACCCTTTTTTTTTCCTTTTTAAACAGAAATCATGTTGTTGATATCAGTGTTGCTGTCAGTACTGCTGCAGGACTCATCACACCCATTGTGTTTAATGCACATATAAAGGGACTGGAAACCATTGCTAATGATGTTGTTTCTTTAGCAACCAAAGCAAGAGAGGGTAAACTGCAACCACACGAATTCCAGGTAACACATTATTTGTTGACTTTCAAGGGTTAAATAATGTTTAAGGTAAACACATACTTCCATTTTTACCTTTTCAGTCTGCTACATATTCTTACTGACATAAGGTCCTGAAAATAAAGAAAAATTAAGTCACCTATCAAAAGATGAAATTAGACTTTTTTTCCAACCTACTATATGCACAAGCCACAGCTGATTTTTGTTCATGTGATGATGGTTGTAATTTTCATTAATGTGTATTGTTTTCAGAACTTTCTGAAAACAAAGTAACAGAATATTTGTATTTTTTTTTTGATTTATGTGGATAAGAAATTAATATCTATTTTTAATCCTTTTTTCTTTAGGGTGGCACTTTTACAATCTCCAATTTAGGAATGTTTGGAATTAAGAATTTCTCTGCTATTATTAACCCACCTCAAGCATGTATTTTAGCAATTGGTGCTTCAGAGGATAAATTGGTTCCAGCAGATAATGAAAAAGGGTAAGTGTCAAAGTAGAAAGGAAGCTACAAGTTCATTTTCATGGCTTTGTCTTTTTTGTGTGTGTGTGTTTCAGTTTTACTGACAGTTATTTGCAAATCATGTTTGGGATCCTTTTGAATAGATTTATTCTAGATGAGAAGTAAATACACTTCCTAAAGTGTCAGCTACTAAATACTTCAGGCTTTTTGACCATATAGACTTCGTTGCAAATACCGTGTCATTCAGTTTAAAAGCAGGCATAAACAATACCTAACATAATTTTTTAAAAAACTGAATAGCAGACTATAGGATTTGACATATGTGGTGTAGTTTGCCTACCCATGTCCCAGGTGTCTGATTTTTTTCTTCAAGCTATTAATTTGAGGTAACCACATAGGGGGACATGAGTAGGTGGAAGCTAGTGTTACCTAAGTAGGACTGAAGGCAGGAATCGGCATATGGGAGGACACTGGCTAAATTTATGGATTGCCTTCTAACTCCTAATAATGTTTTTACTTTTTCTAGGTTTGATGTGGCTAGCATGATGTCTGTGACGCTCAGTTGTGATCATCGAGTTGTGGATGGAGCAGTTGGAGCCCAGTGGCTTGCTGAGTTTAGAAAGTACCTTGAAAAACCTATCACAATGTTGTTATAATTAACCCAAGAATTTTTAGATGCTTCCAGGTCATTTTGGTTCATTCTTATCAGGATATTTATATGTTATTAAACACATGGTTCTTTTAAAGTTCACCAGTCATTTTTATTATGGAGTCTTTCCAGGTGAATTATTTATAATGGCATTACTGAATTTTTAAATGCCAGTCATTCCTAGATACTGTTCACATTTAATGATCAAATACCAGGTTTGAAGCTGTGTACTTCTAGTCAAGGGACATGTGCTGGCTTGGTGATAAGTATTTCCCTTAGGAGATACAGGACAGACAGAATTGTGCTTCCCTAGACACAGGTACTAAAGTAACCTCGATGACACTTTGCAATTCAAAATTGAATTGCCTAAAATTTCTTAAATGTGAAGGAAGGATAAATTAGGAAAATTACTTTTCTTAGGGGAAGGGTTTTTGTATTAACCAAGGTTTAAGTTTTCTGTTATATGATCTTGGTTTTGGTTTATTATACATAGGAAGGGTAGAAGACATCAAGAAAAATAAGTGAAATTTAAAAAGTCAAAATTTTCGTAGACATCTTCAAAAATTTATTTTTCTATTAATCTTTAAAAGGAATAATTACTTCCCCTCTTAAGGTAAAGATATAAACTAGTTTCTTGGTATACATGAGGATTTATGTGGGTATTTATTTAAACAGTTTAAATACGCAATTCTGAGAAAATTTTATAGTTAACACCAAGTAAAAGAGCATGCTTATAAAATTTAACAGAATTTAGTAAGTTGTGGAAGTAGAATTTTCCTTTAAGATAGCTTATTATAAATGAACTTAGTTCAGAATTTATTAAATAACTGGAAAGCTCTATGAAATAAATATGGGATACATGTATATATGTAAAATATGGTTACTAGAGTTGGATATGTGCCAAAGTCTATCCCCAAGTCCTGTCTGA
Source organism: Hydrochoerus hydrochaeris (assembly GCA_004027455.1). Taxonomy (NCBI): domain Eukaryota; kingdom Metazoa; phylum Chordata; class Mammalia; order Rodentia; family Hydrochaeridae; genus Hydrochoerus; species Hydrochoerus hydrochaeris. The sequence continues at coordinate 37,145 of PVLA01009522.1, read as the reverse complement.
AATAAAAGGGTTATATTTGTGAATGGTTTAGAATGCTAAACAGCAATGCCCTAGCTAGCACTGCCTGTATTCCTAGCTATTCAGGAGGCTGAGACTGGAGGGTCACTTCAGCCCAGGAATTTGAGGCCAGCCTGGGCAATGTTGTGAGATGTCTCTCAGAAAGCAAAATAAAACAAATGATGCCCAGATTGGTAATTTCTGCTTGCAGAAATTAAAAAAGATAAGTGTATTTTTAGAAGTGTTTCTTTCCACCCCAACATTGCCTCATGTAAAATAAGATATCCCTAAAATTCTGCTGGAGATAAAAAAATTCATTAGGTGGCTACCTCATCAGCCTAAATACTTTAAAAAGAATTTTTTAAAAAGTTATATTTTGCTTTTCTTTTGGAGGGAAGGAAGACATGATATTTAGGATAGTAAAAATCAATTGGGAACATTACCACAATTCCAGACTTTCTGTTGAAATGATGCATTTTAATAAATATATGGAATTATTTATGACTATCTAAAATAAACCTGACCAATGCTTCCTTGTATATGTGATATGTGGAGCTATCATATGAGATTTGCTTTGTTTCACTGTTGAATTACTTCTCAGTGTTCATTATTACATGGTGCATAAGTGACACTCCACACTTTCCACAAACATTCACTTTGCTGTTATTATGAAAACAATTCACTACATTAATCTAACTTTTCAATAATTAATAATTGTAGGTTGAATTGCAGATTATGTAAAAACACACATTTATCACTTGGGACCATCCTCAGTCTGGGCCAGATCTGGTTCCACCAGATGAAACTTCAGAAGTAATTCATTCTCTACTATGTTTGTGGCTCTAAAAATTTGAGTTAAAAATTTATCTTGGGTATAATCTAAATTTGGAGCCAGTGTATTTGTCTTACCAGAACTGAAAGAAGAAAGTTAGAATAGTGTTTTTGTTATAAGATTATTTAAAAATTAAACTTTGTTTTCAATACATCTGATCTAATTTTTGATTTGCTGGGAATTCTTTCACATTAAATGATTAAGATACAGTGTCAGCTGTGTGCTTATTAAGCTCTCAATACGTATAAAGTGAATTTATGTAACTGGTAAAATAAGGATTGAATTTAGGAGGATGTAATCCAAAACTCTAAACTACAGAAGGTAATGAAGCACTCCGTCTAGGGGTGTCGCACTTCCACCAAGATGGAATGTATGGGAGGGCTGCCTTGTTAGAGGAGTTTACTCCTGCTTCTGAAGTGTGTGTGAAGTTACAGTATCCCAAGGTATGGTGTACAAAAGGAGATCGACGTGGAGATGACAGGAATAGGTTGCTGGGAAGAGTGATCATCTGTAATGCTGGAATACACAGGGAAATCGGTCACTACTGGTCAAGGGATCTCAAACCAAGGTTCTGCTTTTATTTTTTGTCTTTGACAAAGGGTTTTGATATACATTTCAGGCTGGCCTCCAACAGCAGCCCTCCTGCTTCGCCTCCCAAATGCTGGGATTCCAGACATGTGCTGCTACTGCTACCCCTGGCTCTAAAACTGAGTATGTAGAGAAAATCTAGTCTCTAAATTTTTAATTTTGAGAGGAAAAAAAATCTTAAGTTCAAATTTAAACAAGTCAAATGTGAATATAAGGGGAAAAAAACCCAAATTTAAACAAGTCTTGTTTTTTTTTTTTTTTTTTTTTGGAGACAGGGTCTTGCTATGTACTGCAGGCTGGCCTCGAACTCATTGCATCCTGCCTCAGCCTCCTGAGTACTGGGATTATAGGTGTGTCTCACTATGTGAATGTTTTCAGTAGATAAATTATCAAATCCATGTCAAGCTTAAGTAATATATGCTTTTTAAATGTCACATATAAATTAGTTTCTATACATACAGCATTAGTTCTTAAAGTTAAGTTTTATGCCACTGTGTTCTGTCTCCCATGGTGGCTACCCTCACATTCTAGGGTGTACTTCTGTTACTTGGCCCAAACTCCCTCTGCAGAGCCTTTAACAAAACTTTGCTACCATTTTCCTGCCTTTTTCCTCCCTTTAATAAAACTTTGCTAACATTTAAAGAAAATTCTAAATCAGTAAAGAATTTATAATTCTTATGTTGGAGTATACACTAGTAATTACAAGGAGGTTTTATCTACAACAGATGAAAAGATGGTTAAAATTGGATGTGCACATTGCCAAATTGGAGTATGAGATAAATGGAAGCTAGAATGTCTATCACTTCATTTCTACAGTAGAAAAACATCTGTGCAAATTCCACTTTCAAGTTAGAGATGGATTTATTTAGCTTGTGATGTGCAATATTCTATTGCTAGTATGTGTCACTGTATCTCACCCACAGACATGTCCCTAATCTGATAGAGAAAGGTCTGGCTGGGTACCTTGGACTCCTGGCAGAGCTGTTTCATTGAAGTACAGGGATATGTTAAAGCATAGGTTTGAATATATTGGCCCTACATCTGTATTGCTGGAAGAAACTTTCACCTCTATGGCACACTCTGATAAAAACTTTTGTACAATTGGAGGTTTTTTTCCTGATGCAAAAATTGCAGAGATTTCTCTTTTCAAGTAGCCAAGAGTTCTTACATCTTCCTTGAAAAAAATCAGAACTTTCCCAAATGATAGTTTAAGTTACTTAAGGTCACTATAGATATCACTGACACTGATACCAAGTTTATTTGAGAAAGAAAAGTCAGTTAAAAAAATAAATGTAATAGGTGAAGGGAAAATGTCCTTCCATTAAAAAGAACTCTTAGAAAACAATTAATGTTTAAGGTAAGGTACAACCTCTTTAACCATACAGGTCCTATAATTTACACGAAGCTGAAAACTCAAAATATGCTCTTGTTTTATATCAGTGGCATTGTGATGATTAATGTAGATTTATTCTTGATAAATTTTGCTGTAGTCATCTCAGTATTAACAGGTTCTGGAAGATTCAAATGTAGTCTGTATCTCTCAGAGACCTCGATCAGTAAGTCATCCTAAGAATAAAGAAATTTTTCCTGGTCAATGTTCGTGCTATTGGATCACTTCCTTAAGGGGAGGATACCATTTATTGCCATGTGGCTTGTAATGAGCAATAAAAAACATACAATTGTAAATTCCTAAAATTTTGAGATTGTGATTGCAGCTCAATACATAAGATATTAACAGTACCACAAGTAGGATGCTGCCATTCCTAAATCATACGGTACTTTCTCAGTGTCAACAAGCAAACAGCAAGGAAACTTAGAAAAGTGAATTTTGAAAATAATTGCTCAATTTGCAAGCAGAACTGAAAGGGAATAAATAGAGCCCACAAAATTCTGTAATTTAAAGGCTGAACAATGGAACTATATTATGGATAAAGGATAAAATTGAGAAATTATTAGCAAAATCTGTAGACAAATATTAAATCGCAGGTCTTTTGCCCTTAATTAAAACGTCTGGATTAAGGTACACTTTAGTAAATCCTTATGTTTAGCTAAAATGACAACAATTAAGTCTTAATGGGACAGGCAGCTCTTAAGACACAAGTTTGTCAAAGTGAGAGTAGCACTGACCGGGATCAAAAAACAAGATTTAAGACATTCTTTGGCCTTTAAATATTCCATATGTAGGAAACAGGGTGAGAAAGCTGCCCTGCACCGAAGCCTGGCATATTCACTACTTTCTGATGTGGCTCAAATTTATACCGGATGAAGAAAATAACCTCCCAAATGGAGCTGGAGGTCATGAAAAACAAGACTGGGAAGCTAGGTAATGAAGGAACCTTCAAAGAAAAGCAAAAATATGCTCCAGCTCCACACAAGGGGCCCTCAAGGGGTTTGCCCCCTAGGACTTCACAATTCGTGTGCACCACTAACTACTGTGCTTCATGTATTTCCCATTTCTGCAATGAGACCATTAACTGGTGATCACCTGCCTCCATTCCACACTGCATGGGGGGTGGAGTTCAGGAGGTAGATAACTTAGCATGTCACTGGTCTGTAGTTACAAGGAACAAAGCACAGACTATATATAAATGACAAAATCCTGTATTTTGGAGTTTCGGAACTGTGATTAGAGGTTGTTTTCTTTGAAGAAACAAGTATCTGTGACCACAAGTATACACTGGTAGACTGTAGGACTGTTCCCAATTGCTTGTTCTTTTTCTATATCCATGCCAAATGCCAAATGACTTCCTGTGACTACTTGTGAAAAGGATATACGTCCCAGTCCTATTGGTGTATGATTTGGCCTTGTGAGATACTTTGGCCAATGGAATATAAGATGTGACATATGCCAGGCCAAGCAGAAGTCATTTCCATTTTACCTGGGCTAGGAAAATGACATAGATGGGAACTGCTCCTCCACCTGCATCTAGAAATGTGCAAGCAAGACTCATGAGCTGATGTGTAACCTGAGCAAATTATTATAAGCCTTGAAATTATGGAGTTTGCTACCATTACAACATAATACAGTGATTGCTGACTGGTACAGATTTAGTGCACATCTGGCCCTCTGTATCTGAAAGTTCTGTATCAGGAGATTCAATCTACCTTGGATTGAAAATGTATCATTGTTAGGCTTCTGATGGTTGCATCTACTCCACATGTAAAAGACCTTTCTCATTATTATTACCTGAACAGTATAGTCTAACAATTTGAGATAGTTTAGATTTTAATGTCCCCAGCGGTCTGTGTGGTAAAGGCTTATGCCCTAGGGAGGCAGCTATCAGCAGGCTGTGGAATCTTTAGGAGGTAGGGACCAGCAGGAAGCCTTTCAGCTGCAGGGAGTCTGGACGCATGGCAAGGAGAGTGTGGGACCCTGGTCTTTTCCTTTTCTCTCCCTTGTTCTTTGGTCATGAGATGAGCAGTTTTGCTCCGCCCTGGACTCCTGCCATGATGTGCTGCCTCACCACAGACCTAAAGACAACAGGGTAACTGACCATGGACTGGAATCTCTGAATCATGGGCCAAAATAAATCTTTTCCTTTTTACAAGTTTATTATTTTAGGTATTTTTTCATAGTTATAGAAAACAGACTGATAGCAACTATTTATCATTTACAGTGTATTAGGTATTTTAATCTAGAGATGATTTAGCAGGTTCCTGCTGGCTAGAACCACCAGTACATGAACCGTCCTGCCTGATGGGACTGTCCCATGCTGCCCAATAGGATATTCATGCATGTACCACTGGTGTTTCAGAACAATCCAGTTGTGAGATATATGAATTATAGCCCTGTTGTAAACATTTGAAAGTATATGGGAGGATATTATATGCAAATTCTATACAACTATGCCACTTTATTTATTTCATTTGTTTGAGACAGGGTCTCACTGTGCAGTTCAGGCTGGCCTTGAACTCACTTTGTAGCCCAGGCTGAACTCGCAGTGATCCTCCTGCCTCAGCTTCCCAAATGCTGGGATTATAGATTTGCACCACCATGCCCAGCAACTATGCTATTTTATACATTGGATTTGTGCATCAGTGAATTTTGATATCTGCAGAAGTTACTGAAAACAGTTCCTCATGGAAGCCAAGGGACACCTATTCAGCTTACCTCAGAAACACTCAGGTCACAGAGAGAGACTTCATTAATACCAGGTAGGTCAACTTTCAATTCAATTTTCACAGGTTTTTCATTCTGATCCTTCAAAAATTTTAAGTCATAAACTGGTATCTTCATTTCCCTTTGGATTTCAGAACTAGAAATCTCTTCTATCAGACATCTTGCTTTGCTTGAAACTTGGTCTTTTGGCAGTAACAGGTGAGGAAAGTAATCTGAATTGTTCACAGTACTACTTCTTAGCTGTTCAAGAGAGTGTTCTTTAGGAAAAAGGTGAAATAAAGTCACAACATACTATCAGGTTGTGAGCTGTAAAATATGTTGTATTAGCTGATGGCAGATTAAGCTGAAGTTAAATTAGTTGGGAAATATTAAGCCACAACAATTTTTTTTTTTTTTGGTCTTTTTGAGATGGGGTCTTGCAATGCAGTTCAGGCTGGCCTTGAGCTCACTTTGTAGCCCAGGCTGGTCTCGAACTCACAACAATCCTCCTGCCTCAGCCTCCCGAGTGCTGGGATTACAGGCGTGAGCCACCATGCCCGGCCTGCCACAAGAATCTTAAATCAGGCTGGTAGAATGCTTGCCTGGCCTTTGAGGTTCTGAGTTAAATCCCTAATTCTTCAACAAATAAACAGTAAAACTGAAATTTTAAGCCAAAAAATCTGGCTGAAAATTTTGCAGGAGTTAAAATCTTTATGGATATGCTAACATTTTAAAACAGCTAGGGATGGGGATATAGCTCAATGGCACAGCACCTGCCTGGCAAGTACAAGGTCCTGGTACCAAAAAAGGTAAAATAAATAAAATAAAATAAAATAAAATAAAATAAAATAAAATAGCTAATCTGTGGGGACAGGGTCAACTATGTAGTTCAGGCTGGCCTTGAATGTAGTGTTACCTATGCTGGCCTCAAACTCAGCAGACCTGTCTCAGCCTCCTCAATGATGGGATTACAGGCAATATTTTTCTAAAGTTTCTCAACTTTTAAAATCAGGGCTTCTAGTTTGCTAAATGTACACAAATTGCAAAAAAAAAAAAAAAGCCTAAATCACTTTAATTTTTGACTTACATTCATCAACTTACCCTTTATTTTCTGTCTTAAATCTGTGACATCAGCTCGGACTCCCATCAGGTTTTGTTTCATTCTTTGAATGCTTCCTTTTATTTTAAATTTGGCAATATGGTAAGAATGTGACAGAGTCAGTTGGAACTGCTTCTCAATGCAATTCATAGTCATCTTTATTAACTGATCTTTATTCACTTGGTCCTTTTCTGTTGCCTGAAGGACCTCAGGATTGTAGGCAACATCAATTACTGTGTACTCATCTGTGTAATTCAGAGGATATGAAATGAAGACAGCTTGTTTCTCTAATGATGTTACTAGATTATATATTAAACCATATTCCCGATAAAGCTACAAAATATAAATTCCTTCATTTTCCCACAATAACAATGGTGTTATATACACAAAATTCCTATTAGCCACCACTTAGCATTTTTATATGGGTTAAAAGTACTCATATAATTACAAAAAATTAAACAGTACTAAATTTGCATACAGGTACACTAATTTGTTACAGTTTTACTGCCAAATAAAGTATTTTATTTCAAATGTTTTTACCAAATAAAATTTAGTCCATATTTACACACACACACACAGAGTACTGGGGATTGAACCCAAGGCCTCACATTCCTACCCCTTTCTTTTTTGAGACAAGGTCTCACTATGTATTCAGGCTGACCTTGAACTTACTATGTAGCCCTGGCTGGCCTCAAACTCACCATAACCCCCCTGCTTCAGCTTCCCTAGTGCTGCAATTACAGGCATGTGTCCCCATCCCTGGCTGCCCTTTTAATTTTTGAGACAAGTTATCCCTAAATTGCCCAGGCTTATTAGTCCAACTTGTGATCCTCCTGCCTCAGCCTCACAAGTATCTGGGATTATGGGCATATGTTCCTGTACCTGGATCCCAGTAGAAAAATTTTAAATGTGCTTTCTTTCCTTTAGTCCTTTTTACCTGATGTCTCAGAGATGTCTTCTGGCCTGCCAACACTTAGAGGTACTGGATGCTTGGTTGATTGGGGAGTGGGAATCCTTTTCCACTGACACAGGTTGATAAAAAGTATTTTTTCTTTTGGCTTCTGGAAAGTGAATAATTTTGATATCTAAAAATCTAGGTTTTTAAACAAATGTTAAGATTATGCCTAAAGTTAGTTTGTTACAGGGTTGGAAGATGGAGAGAAGTCATTCCATGTATTAAAACTGTGTTTGATAAATTACACATTTGTTACTTTATTTCTCCAAAGTTGTTGGCTATTTTCCTCATGAATCCAACTTTTGCTTCTTCAGAAAGGAACTGGGCATAAGAAGAGGGAACTGATCAGTTGTTCCTGGTGCATTTGACTCTATTTCACCACTTCATTATCTCCCCAGGCAAATAAATTTTTTATTTGAAAAATCTCCAACTCCATGAAGCTCTATTAAATCATCACATCATTTTTTCTTTTTCTTCTAGCAGAAAAATTACTCATTTTGGTATCTCCAAAATTATTAGATATGTATTTACTATTTTTTCTCCTGGTACACAATTATTCCATATTGTGTTAATAATTTCTATTTAGACAATTTCCATCAACTTTTCTTGTGTTAAAGTATCATGAGGAGGTATTCTCTGATTACTCCAGGTTAAGTTCATTCAAGGTCTCCCCCCTTCTGCTGCCAACCCTACATACCACAATCCTGGTCTGTACACAGAGCTGTGGCTCTGGGCCAGCACAGAGCTGTTTCCCTTCTTTCAGCTCCTGTTGAATGAAGTTTTTATAACACTCTGGGTCACTTTCAGCCAGATCATCTAGGAGATTCCAGAACTGAGTAATCTGAGTGAGCAAACCCTTTGAGGATGTCCCCATGACTGATGATGAAATGGGTCTCTTGAAACCTGTGGAAAGACACAATTTAAGGAAAATAGTATCTGTGTTAACTACTGATTCCTCTTTTAAGAAATGGATGGATCAGGAATTATTTTAGTGAAGTTCTCAGTTATCTTTAACAACTGTGTCTGAAAGACTGCACATCAACATCACTTTATCTTTTCTTATGTTATAATTATGTAATACCACTTCCTAAATTCTCAAGTTATCCTCTCTGGTAAAGCCTTATCGATACCTGGAGTTTAAACCCTGAGGGAGCAGTGACTTTCAATCTGGGTTTCCTGGTAATCTTATACCAGCACCTGTGTACCAGCGAATTGGTGCCTCCCCAGTCCTTAAAACTGTCAGAAGTATAAGTGTGGGGTCAGGGCCACATGAGACTACTCTAATCCTCAGTAGAGTTTAGCAGTTAAGAGCATATACCTCAGTTTTATTTAAAATGAAGATCACAATACGTATCTAATTATTGTGAGCATTAAATAAACTAATACAAATAAGCTGGAGTACTTGGTGACCATATGAGGGTAATAATATTCTTTCTACATCTTTAAATAACCATCTTCATCCTCTCTGAACCCCACTGAAAAGGTATCCTACATTATCTACGGAATGAGGAAAAAAAATATTTAGATTCTTAAGAGTACCGCATAGGATTAGACTAAATATAACATTAAGGACAATCACTGCAAAGGTTTGGGAACTCACCTCTTTCCGTTCCCAGACTAACCGCGACGTCTGTTACCCGGGTAACCAGACTGGGTACAACGTTTAATTGGGTCCGAGAAGCTCCAGGCAGAAAAATCTCCTTACATCCAGTTCCAGAATTTCCCTCGTCAGGTAACGGGCTTGCTTTTCAGCGAAACCCAACCCACTTCTCTTCTAGAGAGCGCCTGCTTCTTTTCCGGACCCGTGGACTTCAGCAGCGTCCGAGAAACTCTCCCGGTGTGAGGCTCCACGTCCACTGTTGGAAGGAAGGATTTCTCGGGAGCACGACTTCCGGTCCGAAGGGGAAGTCGCCTCCTTTTTCTCTCAGACCGCTTCCTCCCCCAACCCCCGCCACGCGAGGCTGCGGCGCACGGTATGGGTGTGTTTGTGTGTTTTTGTGTGGGGCGGGCGTTTGAAGGGAAGGTTACTGCGAGCTCCGAGGCCACTGTGGGGCAGGGATCCCGGTGACAAAGATGGGAGTGTTTTCTCTGACTTCCACTTGGAAAGCTCAACCCCCCCTTCAGGCACCCTAGACACTTCCTGGGGCCCAACGGAAGGTCGTCCCATCCAGAGCGTCCCGTCCTTCCTGGGCTGTGAAACCCAAGCCCCCGGGGCCATCCCAGCGAGCGCGAGCCGGGCATGCGCGGGCCAGCCAGGCCGTTCGGAGTCCGCGCCCGCGCCCCCTCCGGCCTCGGCCCCGGAGCGGATCTGCCTGTCGGTCTGGGCTGGGGGAAGGCAGCCGTGGCCTGGGCCGCGGGCGAGGGCACATTAACCGGTGGGAAGCCTGCGTTTTCACGAAGGACTCGGGTGAAGCTGCAGAGCTGCCTTTGAGCCCTGACTCCTTGGCTTCCTGGGTCGGAGATCTTGTAATGGAGTGGTTCCTCGTCTCACACTAACAAGATGCCTGATTTCCTCAGGATCGAGGGGTGAGTGAGCGTTGGGGTGGTTGTGCGAAGTCCCTACTACCTACACATGTGGATTATCTTTGTCACTTAGTTTTTGGAAACTTCTGTACAAAATAGGAAATAAAATTCCCTGCATTAAGAAATTTAAGTCCTCTTTGCATTTTTGTTATTGTTGACGTTTGTGGTTTCTTGACACTTTCAAATCTAGGTACTGTATTTTCTTCATTGAAAACTAATTTTGAGATTCGAGATTTGGTTTCTAATGTGGACCTTGACTTATATCGGTTGCCTGGGACTATGTGGCCTGGAGCAATTCAAGGCTTTTTAAGGGAACTTAATCTACAAAATAGGAATGGAGTTACAGTGGACCCTCCAGTATCTATAGTTCCACATTTTCAGGTTCAACCAACAGCCAGTTGAAAATGCTGTGAAAAAAAATGGCATCTGTACTGAACATGCATAGACTTCTATTGTGATTATTTCCTCAACAGTGCAGGATAACAACTATTTACATAGAATTTGTATTTTAGGTATTGTACATGATCTAGAAATAACTGAAAGTATGTGGGAGCATGTACATAGATTATATACGAATGAGGGATATGAGCATTCTTTGATTTTGACATCTGTGAGCATCCTGAAACCAATTCCTTATTGGTATTGAGGAACAGCTACTTCATTAAGTAGAGCATTGTGAGGGTTAAATAAAATGGCGCTCATGAAAGCACTTAATTGCAGTCTTGTACAGTTTCAGAGAATTCTGCTGTACTTCATCTCCTTTGATCCTTATATTAATTGTTGTCAGGCATTTCCCTCTTTTAATGGTGAAGGAAAAACTTTTCAGGACCTTGACTGCTAGTTCACTGATCTTTTTACCGTATGTTGCTTAGAAGGGAAGGAAATCATTATTGAATGTCATTTATTGATTCATTTCAGATTGAAGAATGTCCCGGGTTCCACTGGGGAAGGTCCTCCTTAGGAATGTCATCAGGCACACAGATGCTCACAATAAGGTGAGAGGTAAAATCCAGTCATTCTTTAATACTTAACAAAGGGACACACTGTACCAAGCATTATTTCGGCAGTTAGGAGATACAAAGATAAAAAGGTAGCTAATTATGATACAGTTTGATGACTATTATAGAAACATTTAGAAAGTTCTTTTAGAACACTAAGGAAGGAATAATGAAATATGCCATGGAAAATTAGAAAAGGTTTCACAGAATGAGTGGTTTATGAACTGCTGATATTTGAACTGGTTCTTGATGAATGGGTATAGGTTTACCAGGTATAAAAAGGTCATTCTGGCTGATGAGCATCATGCACTAATATATGGCAATGAGAAAAAGCATAGGCTGGAGATACAGGTCAGTGGTAAGTGTAATAATGGTTGCCTACTATGGTTACCTACTATGGCTGTGTTCAACCCCCAGCACCACAGAAAACAGACAGTCAAGCCATGAATCACCTGGGGCATGGCAGGAACGTGTATACATCCAGAAAGCAGGGAATGTGCTGGGAATGGGGAGGTGCAACCCTATTAATCCCAGTACTTTTGGAGGCTGAGGCAGGAAGATTGAAATTTCACAATCACTCTGGGTGACTAAGTGGACTTAGCAAAGAAATGGACTATCTAAAAAAATAAAGTGGACTGTCTCAAAAAATAAAGTGGATTGGGGATGTTGCTCAGTACAAAGAGCCGGGGTTTCAATCCCTAGTTTTAAAAAAAAAAGCACAAAGGGATTAGTGACAGAAGATAATACGTAAGTGGCAAGGAGATTACAGTTTTTTCCTCTAGGTAGTAAAGAAGCCATCAGACATTTTAAACAGTGTGACATCATGTTTATATTTTAGAAAGATAATAACTGGTTGGGGAATAGATTGGGTAGGGAGAAACAATGAGGAGACCAATTAGGAGGTGATTGTCATGTTGCAGGTGAGAGATGATGAGGGTTTGAGTGAAGGCAGGACAATAGGGATGAAGAAGAGGAATTTAAGAGAGAATTTAAAACACTTGGTGGCTAATTGGTAAGAATGGAGTTAAATATAATCACCTTGTGTGACCTGGGGGAATGATTATGATTTCATTAATTAAAAATACAGAACAACAACAAAAGATAAACTATGATTGATTTAGTCTTGAACATGTTTGTGGTAAAGGGCTTACAGTTCAAAATTCAAACTTGGAAGAATGAAAAGAGGGACTAGACATGAGTTTGTGAATTAATTGCTTTATAGGGAGATGATAGAGGTCGTAAGAGTACACATAATGAAAAGAAAGACTCCATGTTTAGTTTTCTTCAGTGAACTGTATTATTGGGTTGACCATAAGTATTATTACTGGTATATCACCTAATTTTTCAGTACTGGGTGAGTGTATAATTTTTATCATGCTGCCTAAGCAGTTGTGTTAACCAGCTTGTAGCTGTATGATTTGAGAGTGGTAGCTTAAAAATGATAAATCTAGCATGTATTTAATAAATATTTAATAAATTATGCAGGAGGACTTAGAAATGTGTTTGTATTCTTTGGACATTGTAACCTGATTTTTAGGAAGTTCTCTAGCAACTAGTGGCTTTTTTTTTTTGAGACAGATCTTACTATGTAATCCAGGTTAGCCTTGAATTAACCATATAGCCCAGGTTGGTCTTGGTCTGATGGTGATCCTCCTGCCTCAGCCTCCCAAGTGTTGGGATTACAGGCCTATACCACCATGCCCGGCTCATACTATTATTTTTGACAAGAATTACAATGTGAATAAGATGTGTTATGTACCATGTACCAACTGCCCATGTGGAATGTAATCATTATGTATTGCAAACATGTACTTATAAAAAAATTGAAAGAAAAATTAAGTGAAAAGTGACTTAAACTTACTGAGTTTAAAGATTTGTCCTTATTAATTTTTTTTTTACTTTGGTAATATCTCTTAGCTTTTGTTTTCAGTAAAAATAATAGTGGTACCTGCTTTGTTTTCCTTATAAGAATGGTCAGAGTTCAATGGAAATGATACAGTTAGAATCATATTACATTTTAGAGACATGTGGGATTAAAAATTTTATAGTTAAAGAATTTTTTGTATTTGAGATTTCCTAGATTAAATTGTTTTACTTAAAGAAACCAGAAATTTATTTTCCAAGTGTCTGATCATAGTCAAGGCTATCAACCAGAATTAGTACACACTATATTTTTAGTTAGCTACTTTTCTGTAAGGTATGTTATTTTTAATAACTTATTTTTGTTTCTTTCTTTTTAAAATTCAGATCCAGGAAGAATCAGATATGTGGAAAATAAGAGAAATAGAGAAACAGATGGAGGATACTTACCAGGAAACCAAAAGGAAAATGTTACCCAGCAGTTCCAGGTGAAGTTTCATTTCTGAGAACCAAAATAATTCTTGGGCCAAGGATTTAGCTTAGCTGTATAAGCACTGCCTGTGAGTGCAACATTGGGAGTTTGATCCCCAGTACAAAAATAATAATAATAAACTCATCTTTTTCAGAATCAATTTTTGCTTAAAAACATTGTGATACTCTGCTGGACATGGTGGTACCTGACTGTAATAGCACTAGAGAGGCTGAGTGAGGAAAATCACCATCAGTTTAAGGCCATCCTGGACTACATAGCAAGACCTAGTCTCAAAACACCAAAAATAGGAGGCCTGGGATTTAGCTCAGTGGCACAATGCCTGCCTGGCAGGAGCAAGCTCCTGAGTTTGATTTCCAGTACCAAAAACCAAAAAGAAAAAAAACAGCAAACCATTGTGATATATTAAGAATAGATTTTTATGGTATTAAGGATGCTCAGTTTTGCAAATCTAGACCCAGCATGAACATAATGGCTGTGGATGATGCTAAACTCTTCGTATTTACTTGCAACGGAAAATTTAAAAATTCTGTCTTGGACAACTGTAAATGTTTAGGGTTCTGTGAATTCCAAACTTGCCTAACAACTGTTTTGTTTTTTGTGTGTGTTGGGGGGGGGCTTTTTGAGACAGAGTTTCGCTATGTAGTTCAGGCTGGCCTCAAACTTGCAAGCGATCCTCTTGCCTCAGTCTCCGGAGTGTTGGAATTACAGGCAAGTGCTACCTTGCCTAGCCTTTGCCTAATAGCTTTTAGCTTAAGAGTTTCTATTTTAACCTAACTGGTCACTGAACTGATCAATCATTCTTTTTTCTTTCAGTCTTTTCATTCTTTTAGTATTTTCTTTACCCCATCCACTTACTATCTTTGTCAGGACAATATATATATATATATATATATATATATATATATATATATATATATATATATATATATTTTTTTTTTTTTTTTTTTTATACCGGGGATTGAACTCATGACCTCATACTAAGCAGGCATTTAATGCCACTGAGTTAAATTCCCAGCCAAGGTCAATATTCTTTCACATTTCTGTTGTAATAATTTGAGTGTGAATACAAAGGATTATACAGGCTTTGTTTCACCTGTGGAGGTATAGAAATGTCCAAGTAATGGGGAACGTGTCTTGGGTCTCATGCCTGTAAGTGTAGGATGTGTGTTGTGTTGTGTTGTGTTGTGGGACAAGGTCTTGCTATGTAGTTCAGCCTAGTCACAAATGTACTATATAGCCTAGGCTAGCCTTGAACTCATGGTAATCATCCTGCCTCAGCCTACTGAGTGCTGAAATTAAGGAATGTGCCCCTATACTTGACTTTTCATGGGTTTTTATAAATAATGTTAGTCACCTTTTTTTTTTTGTTACTATAACAAGATACCTCAGATTATTAATTTATAGAGGTTTATTTTGGCTGACAATTTTGGAGGTTCCTGTCCACTGATTGTTCCCTTTGCTTTGGGCTTATGGCAAGGCATCATGTCATGGCCAGAGCACCTGTTTTAGCAAAACTGCTCACTTCATGATCAGGAGGTGAAAAACAGAACTAGTAAGGGGCTAGGACCCCATAGTTCCGTCCCTTATCCTATGACCTAAAGGACTCCTGCTAGGCATCACCTCTTAATGGTTCTGTCACCTCCCAGAAGTGCCATTTTGGGGACAAAGCCTTGTATAGGCCTTTGAGAGACATACCAGGTCCAAACTATAGCAGAGAGGAATAGGTGTTGTCCATTGTTAATTCTGTTAAGTATTAGATTGCTTTATTCTCCTCTCAAGCTATTGTATGGTTTATGCACCTGAGTTCTATCAAGTAACCTCTTAGATTGTTTTAAAGTCTAAATGTTCTTACATTTTCTTCTGTAGTCGGATGCGTAGTGATGGCTTTGATGAAGAAAGTCAAAGAGAATATTGGAGGCCAAAAACAGACATTACTGGAACACTGGAAGAAGATTTTCTTAAGGCTAAATCCTGGAACAAGAAGTTATATGATTATGAAGCTAACATGCCAGACAGGTTTGTGACCAAGTTCCTGTTACCTGTAGTGTTAAATGACCTAAGAACATGTGTTTGTCAAAATCAGTCATTCCCACAAAAACCTGTACAGAAGGCGTTTAAATATCATTCATACTGGTCAAAAAGTGGAGAACTAAGCCAGGAACAATGGTAACAGGCCTGGAATACCAGCTGCTTGGGTAGCTGACTCAGAACAGTCATAAGTTTGAGGTTAACGTGCACAAATCAGCAAGAGAAGAGGGAAAAAAATGAAGGATAAAATGGAAACAAAGCTATGTAAACAATGAGGGTAAAAGTGATTGGAGGGAGGGGAGGGGCATAGGAAAAAAGAATCAAGGTATATTATGTACATGTACACATGCCTTAGAATGAATGTGATCATTATGTCTATATGAATTGTACAAACTGTAGTCTCAAAAAAGAAGAGAGTTGAGGGTGTAGCTCAGTATTCCCTGGATTCAACCCCTAATACTGTGCAAAAAATGGGGATGGGAAAGGTGTGACCGTACATGTCTGTGTACTGATGAATGGATGAAGAAAATTTGGGATATCCATGCAATGAAATATTATTTGGCTGTAAAAGAATAAAGTACTGAGAAGTGAGAGAATGTAGTTAAATCTTGAAAACCTTATCAAGGTGAAAAAAGCCAGGTGCAAAAGGCCACATATTGGATGATTGTTTATATGTGATATGTCTAGAATAAACCAAGTCCATTGAGACAGAAAACAGATTAATGGTTGCCATGGGGTAAAGGCATTTTGATTTTTTTTAAAGGTTTAATTTGGCCCAGGAGGCACTTTACTTTAAAAGAGCAAATTTCTTGGCATCTGAATCATATTTCAATAGTTTTAAATTATTATTTTTACAAAAATGCTTGTCCCATTGTAGACAGCATGTTAGGAAGTGTTAAGAGTCTGTTAGTGGATAGAAGAATCCTTTGTCTGAAATCACAGTATACAATAAATGTAGCCGTTACAGAACTGTCGTGGATGTGGCTGTACAGCATCTGTTTTCTCTATTCTGTGTGTGTATGTGTGCATGTGTTTCACCATCTTTCTAACTTTGTCTTTTTGAGACAGGGTCTCGCTATGTGGTTCAGGCTGGCCTTGGGCTCACTTTGTAGCCCAGGCTGGTCTTGAACTCGCAACGATCCTCCTACTTCAGCCTCCTAAGTGCTAGGATTACAGGAGTGTGCCACCACGCCTGTCTCATCTTTCTAACTTTAATTCCCAAACAATGTATTCACCGCTTTAATAATACATGTAATGTGTCATCTTACAGATGGGGTCACAGTGGTTATAAAGAATTATATCCTGAAGAATTTGAGACAGACAGGTAAGGCAAATAGGTTTACTGAAAAAAGTTAGGAACTGATCTTTACTATTGTCCCAAACTTTCCATAGGCTGTATTTGCCACTGAAAATGTAGCTAGAATCTTGTGTGTAGGGCTGGCTTCTCAGAGGCTGAGGTCCAGAGTCACTTGAGTCCAGAAGTTCAAGTCCAGCCTGGGCAATGTAGGGAGGCCTGTCTCAGAACTGCCATGCTTTAGTTGAAAGGCAGTCCCTATTTAGCCTTCCTTTGACTGATGTTTGGCATGTCTGTAAACATTTTGGTTTTTATATGTAATAGTTTCCCTTAGCTACTGGGATCGGTTCCAAGACCCCTAAGTGGATGCCTGAAACTTTGGATGGTACTGAACCCCGTCTACACTGTTTTCCTGTACACACCTGTGATAAATTTCTACCTTAAAGGAAATACTCTGTGACTTCTCTTTGGCATATCTACACTGCCAGTATCGCTACTCTTGTGCTTTGTGGACACTATTAAATAAAATAATAGTTACTTTAACCAAAACACTGCTATATCAATGATGGTAGCTCTGACAACTTTAATGGCTACTAAATGACTAAAGGAAAGATAGCCGAACAGAGGGATGATTCAGATTCAGGTGGGACAGAGAGAAAAAAAATTTCATGCTGCCACTCAGAATGATGGTTATTACTCTTTACAGTAACTTAGTGTGGCAGATTGGAATTTTTATCTTCACTTTTTCCCTTTTTTATCTTCATTTTAAAGATCAAGAAACAAATCTCAGTAAAAGATCAGTTTCATAGTAATCCTACATCAAAGTTCTGATTTAAAATTCAGATGTGAACAATTTCCTTTCTAGGATGTAAAGTATTAAAATACAAATATTTTCCTATATAACATATTATCTTTTTTACTTTTTTATTAGTAGTGATCAGCAAGATATTACCAATGGGAAGAAAACATCTCCTCAGATAAAATCATCTACCCATGAATCCCACAAGCATAAGAAGTCAAAGAAGTCTCACAAAAAGAAGCAGAAAAAAAAATCACACAAAAAACAGAAGAAAAGCAAGAAAGAAGCCACGGATATAACAGCAGATTCCTCCAGTGAGCTCTCAGAAGAAACCGGTGCTTCTAGTACTAGGAAAAGGAAGCAACCACATAAGCGCAAGAAAAAATCCAGAAAAAAGTCTCTCAAAAAACCAGTTTTATTTGTAGGGCCAGAAAGTCACACTTCCCAGTCAGATGATTCAGCATCTAGTAGTTCGGAAGAAAGTGAAGAAAGAGACACTAAGAAAACCAAAAGGAAAAAGAAAGAGGAGAAAGTCAGTGTCCCTGCCGTAGCTAACAATGAAGTACAGAGGACAAACAAACGCACAAATTGGAAAGTGGCTACAGATGAAAGATCTGCTGAGAGCTCAGAGGATGACTAAACGGGAAAGCAACATTCCTGTTACCCACTGGACTCCGGATATTTACAGCTCGCACACCTAGGGGTTTCCGCTAGTGACTTCTTCGTATGGGGGCTGAAGTCAGAGCTGCTTTGTGCCATCTGTGCAAGTGTCGACAGACTCCTTGTCTATTTTGGCCTGTTAAACTTGATCCCTTTTTCTTGTTAATAGGGAATCTGGTATTTTGTTATGACGGTTTCTTGAAGAGATTATTTTTTGCAATTAATCACATTTAGTGTAGAGTACATATATAGCAAATTAAAGGACCCGGAAAGCTAAGTCCAATATTGACCTGGATACACCTATTGGAATGTTGAATTTGGGAGGAATTAAGGGCTGGGGTCAAGAGGTAGTGCCATGTGCAGTGGTTGGATAAGGGAACACTGTGCTGCTGTCATTTATATAGTAGGTGTCAAAACTAACTTGTCTTCAGCCTTGGTGCTTTAATCTGTTTTGATCCCACAACTGTGGTCTAGTTTACTTAATGAGCAACTGGGCATAAGAACAAACTTTCCTTTCACAATAACATCCACAGACACCTGTTAAAAGGGACTAGGGCTTTCTCAACTTCTCTATAGCTCTAATGCCTGGTGACTGAATAGTAAATGGTTTTGTAGTTCCATTGTTATATATTGCCTAAATGGATTTGTGTTTGAAATTTCCTTCAGTTGAAAGTGATGTCTATTAAATGGGAAGAATTAGGAGTTAGTAATGCTAATTATGTTCTGAAAGAGATTCAGAGCAACAGCCATCTGAATGTTTTTTCTTTTTGGGGGAGGGAGCAGTATTGGGGATTGAACCCAAGGCCTTACGTAATACTAGACAAGTGATCTACCACTGAGATATACCCACCCTTGTCCTCTCCTTCATTTCTAATCCTGTTCATTCACTTTATGTTCTCCCTGAAACTAAGCTGAGTCAATTCCAAAATGAAACAAACTTCTCAGGGACATGCCCACTTTTTCTAGCCTGCTTCTGGATTAAAGTACCAAGCAGAGACCACACCTTTTGTCTTTGCTGTACTGTGATTCCTACTATGTAGATACTTAAGAAACCAGAATATTACCAAAAGAAGGCTGGCAGAACACAAGTGAACTTTGCATTATGGGAGAAAATATCAAGTGACATAGCCGGTTTTTTCCTGGTTGTCAACTTCCTAAGCTGAGTAAAAAGCTTGGAAATCCAGGTTTTTGGTCTCGATTCTGCCACTAATTGGTAGAGTTGTAGAGCAGGTTAAGTTAGCTTTCCTTGGCCTTCCTTTCCTCACGTGTAACAAAGAAATACTTCGTGGTAGTGTGACAGTTTTAAGACACCAGCAATAGAATACAACTATGATGACATTCCATGAAGTGGTATTGTTCTAAATTAGTTCTCTCTGTGGAACAGATTTCTAATAAAAAGTGCTTGGTTTTAAATTATATGGTTGGCTAGAGGTGCCCTATCCCTTCATTACGAGCAGGTGCTACCTTTTGGGATATTTATTTGCAATATTAATACTTTGGTACTTAATTGTCAATGTTTTTTTGGTGTGTATTTTTATACTTGGGATAAGTGAAAGCCTACAGTGGGAAGAAGAATCTATACTACCTCTTAACCTTCTTGGAACAAGTGGAATCTTTGTTGAAATTTTACCATGTATTTTTTTTTTTTAGCATTGTTCTTATGCTTTAAAAGTACTAGTTCTTAAGCACAGATACAGGAAAATGGGCCAGAGGAATAAGGTACCTCCAGGAAGGTGGCTCTATTTGGGTCCTGACCTTTCCCTCCTCCAATACTAACAGGCTTATCTCTTTCCCAGGAAGTACTTTTTTTTTTTTTTTTTTTGCCACATTTATCTATTGGCCATGTAAAAGCAATAAAGCTGTTTTCTGTTCTTCACCTTTCTCAACCCTGATTTCTCTTATACTCATGAGGCTAAGGCTTTGATGGTTCTGACCTTTTAACTTGGCTTAAGGTGGCTCTTCAAAACCCCACATCTCCCATTTCCACTAGCAGCCTTGGAACATACTTATTTCTAGTGTTCGTTCCAATCAGAGATCTCTGTGTTAAATCCTAAAATGGAATTTAAAAATAAGAGTTGGAGAATTCACATTTATTGAATAACTCATAACTTGGAATTTCTGAATTCCAAGTAAATAAATAATGTTTTTGTACATTTAATGTTACTTTTTAGCACCAACAGGCTTGGCAACGATGCTGACCTGATAATGGGTTGACCACTTTTGCCCCAGTGCCCCTTCAGTCAGCTTCATAACAAGTCCTTTGCTGCCTCTGTTATTCTCCAAGGGACTGGTCTACTGTCCCCCTTTCTGTACAATCTGGGCAAACCGACTGGTGATCGCAAGAGTAGTGTCAATGAAGCGGTCCACACAGCTAGAGAGGCAATTTTCAGTGCGAGAGTCAAGGCGATTGCCTGGCTTTTCCACACATTTATCCCAACATAGTTCCATGAAGTGATGCACCTAAAAGGAAAGAAAATCAGTAACCACTGGGGTCTGGAGAAACAGCTAAATCTTTTCTTTTTTCTTTTGTTTTTCTGAGACACAGTCTCATTAAATAGTTCAGGCTGTCCTTGTACTCCCTACATAGCCTTAGCATGGCCTCAAACCCTATTATTCTCTTGCCTCAGTTTCCAGGCAAGCACCACTACAGCCAGCCTGTTCTTTATTTCGTTATTTTTCACTACCTGATAAGCTATTCTCTTAATTATGGAATCAGATTTGGCCTCTGTTCTTCCTTCACTTTCTAGTTCGTCAACCAGTATGACCCATATCCTCATCCCTACAGTCGGTCCCCTTTTCAAGCAGAATGAATACTTTTTAATATTCCCTAGAACAGCTAGCACCAATATAAAATGGGAAGGTGGGATCAATTTAAACCATCATTAAAACTCAGTATGTTCTAAACATTTTAGCGATTATAGGCACATTTAAGGGTTTGGTAAGCTTGTGGATTCCTCTCCCAGAAAAATTCACATATAGGCACAGAAAAAGTGTTCACTTAAGAATGTGAAGAATGTTCGGGATCCAAAGTGAGGGTTTCTAGTGAGGGTGCCTGCCACACAGGCTGCACGGTCCTTACTGTTCCCACAGAAAGGAGGAAACAATTATGTACGGAGGGACTGCTTTTGTGAGCCAGTCCATTCATTCAGAACTCCTTAAAGAGGGATATGATTAGGAAGTTCAAGGTTATGCAACCAGCAAAGAAGAAACCTGGGCTGACCATGCCTAAAGGACTCAATAACCCTTCGTCTAAACCAATTGTATGCACTGTTTACTCACGGGCCTATCTCCAAAAATGTTCTAGTTCTTACCGCTTTTAAATACATCATCGCAAGCGATTTTCATAATCTAGTGGGGCAGTGGGCAACGGCCAAACCAAAACTCACATTGGATGGCCGTCTGGCCCCTTTAAGGGGCAGAATCAGAACTCAGATCTTGCGAATGTTAGCTTAGAAAGGGCCCACCAGCTCAACAGGTGTGCTGGCCGAACCTTTCGCCCTCCTAGGCCTTCTCACGCTGCGCTGGTTTAGCAGGGACGTGAGCCCCATCGGCTTCCAGGGACATAAGGGCCGGCTCTCGTCCCATGCTCAGGGACCCGCACGCAGCCAGTATCGCGCACACAGCAGCAGCCTGACCGCTCCTCCAGAGAGCTCCATGTTTGTCGGGACCTGTACCTCACTGTCCTTTCCCTCCACCCGCCAGAGCTTGTCCCCGTCCGTGCACCTGTGCAGTGAACTGCGCCTTTTGTTGTTCGGCCGCCACCAGGCGCTGCAACTCCGCTTCACTCGCATCAGTCAGCTCCGCCATTCTCACAGATGTGTAGGGAGAGCCTGTGTGCGCATGCGCGACAGGCGCGTGCCTCGTTCTGACTTCCGGCTCACCTAGTGTTTCCCCCCAGCGTTTTCTTTTGTCGTCACCGGGTAGATTTTGTACTTCCGGGTTGGTGGGTGACCTTGAGGCTTCAAAAGCGAGATGGCGACTGTCCTGAAGCTGAGTGTTCTCTGCGGTGCTCAGGGATCTCGAGGTGAGGGTACTATCAACTGGAAATGCCTCACGCAGCCTCCTGCAGGGAAAGTGGTTGGAAGGGAGGACTTGTCTGGCGGTTGGTGAGACATCTTGAGAAGGCAGAAATCTTTTCTTCCCTTCAGCCTCCCAGGTACCTGCCCAATGATAGCAGTGACCACTGTCGCCTACGGGCGCAAACATTCATCTCCCCTGCTCTGGACTGAGTTGATAGGATAATTGGAAAGAAATCTCCCTCTGGAAGTTATTTTACATGATAGGTCTTTTTCTGTTTTTTTTTTTCTCTTTACCATTCTTAAAATGCGCCCCTCCCCCTAATTGGGAAAAAGAATTAGGATTTGAGCCCCAGTCCAATATTTGTACTTGCCCGCTTCCATTGGGTTGGTATGTTTGCTTATGTTCGTGGAGGAATCATCCATTTGGTATTTGTCGTAAGGCTTGGATACAGATACAAATGTAAGTGACTCCTGCCATTAAAGAGCTTTTTTTTTTTTTTTTAGGGAAATGCATGTGCACATAATTTAACATAAAGCAAAAACTGCTATACAAAAATTAACAGACGTTAAGAGAAAGTATTTTAGGTGTATTTTGAAAAGATTATCCTATTTTGGTTTGGTTTTTTTTTTTTTTTTTTTTTTTTTGAGACAAGGCCTCCCTATGTAGTCCAGGCTGGCTTTGAACTCATTATGTAGTCCAGGCTAGCCTCAAACTCCAGGCAATCTTCCTGCCTGAGCCTCCAGAGTGCTAGAATTATAGACATACACTACCGTGCCCACCACGTATCTTGGTTCTTAAAGACATGTACCTGATTTGAGGATAAAGAAACCGAAGGAGAAGACAGTATGGTTAGAGCTACTGAGCTGACCAGAAGCAATGATGATGGCATAGAAGCTGCATGGTATGAGAGAAAGCACAGTGAAATCATAGTTGGTCAGTGTGAAGATCAAAGGGAGAAATGAGTTTAGAAAGGTGAAGTGGAATTATATTAGAGATTCTCGTTTTGTTTTGTTTTGTACTAGGGATTGAATGTAAGACCTTGCACATGAACTCAACTACTGAGTTTCTTTTTTAAAAATGTCATCTTGAGATAGGATGTAACTATATAGTTCAGGCTGGCCTTGAACTCACCGTGTAGCCAACGCTGACCTCAAACTTGTGATTCTCTTACTTCAGCTTGCCAAGTGCTCAGATTACAGGCATGTGCCACCACACTCAGCTTGAAACAAGGTCTTGCTAGACTAGTCTTGAACTTGTGATCCTCCTGCCTCAGCCTCCCAAGTAACTGTAGGCCAGTGTCACTGTGTCAGCCTGCAAAAGAGCTTATCTTGGTAAGACATTGTACACCTACTTAGTATTGAAGTGCAGCCATTGCTTTGTATTTTTTTTTTTTATTATTCTTTCTTCCTGAGACAGGATCTCACTGTGTTGCCCAGGCTAGCCTGCACCTCCTGGGCTGAAGTGATCTTAGAGGGTAGGCATTGGAAAACTTGACAGATCCTCAGTTTCAGTTTGCCATTGTGCTAACAGTGTAGTTGGCAGCAGTGGTAGAAAATGAAGCAGGCCCAGTTTCAAGTCAGGGAGATTTGACACCATTGTAGTAGTCCAGGCAAGGTGAAGTCTTGAGCTTGGAAAAGAAAAAGAAGATTGCTCTAGGAAATACTAGTAATCTATGTTGATCAGATTTGGTGATTTAATTTAGAGGAAAGATCCTGTATTACTTTCAGATTTCTGGGGTAGTTTAAAGAGTACTTAAAGTGTCATTAAAGTGAGGAACATAAAATAGGAATAAAAGAAAATGAGTTGAAGGATTTCAGTATTTGGTATGTTGATTTTGAGGAGCGTGTAAGTATCTCTGTGGAGAAGCCTGGCAGGAATTAGACTGACACTGGAGAGATATTACAGTAGGAGGCACAGATGTGGATATCAGCAGCTTATAGGCAATAAATGAAACCATGAGAGTGAATGAAAGTCCTTGGTTGGGCATAGGAACTGAGGAGAACAAAGGGGAGATAAAGAATCCTGAGGGAAACAGTGTGAATGCGAGAGGTACTGATACAGTCAGAGAATCATGAGAACCACAGAGTTCCAGCTGGCTATGGTGGCACAATCAGCAATTCCATCACTCCAGAAGCTGAAGCAGGAGAAGTGCATAACTTCAAGGCCAGCCTGGGCTGGGCAGCCCAGCCTGAACTACATAGAAAAACCCCATCTTAGAAAACCAAAACTAAAACAGTAACAACAAAATAGAATTCTGAAGTCTGGAAAAGCCCGATGGTATAGCAAGACCCAGTAAACATATAATTGAACAATAAATATTGACTGTGGCTACGTAGAGATTGTTGGTGGCCTGCTACAAGGAGTCTAAAAAGGTTTCAGAGTTAAAGCATGAAAAGTAAGGAAGCACTGTAGATAGCACTCTAGAAACAAGACTGGAAAGAGAAGGAAAAAAGAGCATGGGACAGTGCAGGGTCGTTACTTTGAGGATATGGGATCAAGAGAAAGGTTAAGTATATTTATTACATCAGCTGAGGAAAAATGGCCAAAGGAAAGAAAGAATTTAAAGAAAGAAAACAATAAGAAATTACCTTCTTTGTGTCTGTGCCCCTTTAACATTCTGACAACTGTGCTAAATATCTTGCATGCATTATCTAATTTTTTTATAGAGAATTATGCAGTAAATGCCATTATTTCCCTTAATCAAATGAAGAAATTGAGACTTACAGAGCTCATTTAACTTAGTTGCTTGTCTCACACCTAATAAGTATATAAACTTAGTGGGCAAACTTATAAGTGGGTAAAGAAAGCTCTGTCTGTATTTTAACCAAGAGGCAGGAGCCAAAATGGGACAGAAAGGGTACAAGTGGAGCACACAGCTGTAATCCCAGCTACTCTGGAGGTGGCAGCAGGAGAATTACAAATTCAAGGCCAGACTGGGCAACTTAGTGAGACCCTATCTCAAAATAAAAAGTAACTCCTGGGGCATAGCCCAGTGTTGCATGGGTTCAGTTCCTAATCCTGTGGGGAGGGTGTGTGTGTAAGTGGGGACATTGGTCTCAGAAAAAAGGGCAGTGGTTGAACTTTCAAACTGGACAGACTTCTATGAGGGCACAGACTTTGTGCTCTGCCTTGTTCAGATGCCAAACACAGTCTTGTACTTAGTGAATATTGGATAAATGGATGACCAGATGGAAAGTGAAAGGAGTTACCATTTATTTAAAAAATAAAAGCAAGACCCTTTTACATAAGTGATTCAATGATTCTTCAGTCTTTTGAGCACCACTTATTCTTACTTCATGGTAACAGTGAAATGATATTGTCTTCCTGTTATAGATGAGATTTCACCTGTTTAAGGCTAAGAAAGTCTGTCAATCCCATTAAAGAAGAGGTGCCTGTGATCTCTTCAATGTTTCTTCCCTCAGGTCTGTTTCTTCGAACACCAGTGGTCAGACCTGCTCATGTCTCAGCATTTCTCCAAGACCGACTTTCCCCAGGATGGTGCGGAGTGCAGCACTTTCACCTCTCACCAAGCCGTCACTGTATGTTCTCTCCTGTCCCTCTGCTCTCGGCTTCTGCTCCTTTTTAGCTGAACTGCTTTTCATGCCTTTGGCAGGGCGTGATGTCTGTCCCTTTTTGGACTCGGGATTTGGCCAGCCTCTCATGTTTACCTCTGGCAGATGAAGACCTACTCTACAGCTTGGAGAAGCATCATTGAATGGTCCCATTTATACTCATAGAGAATCTTCTGACCTAAGTGTTTAAAATGTTTAGAAATTTTTCTTAAAATAGCTCTGTAGAATTGCTCCCTCGGTATAGCTGAGTCACTTGTGTTTAGTTAGGTAATAGATGTGAATAATTGAGATAGTTTTAAAACTCATATCTTGTGGGTTGCATCATATATGTTGCTTATTCTTTTAGTTTGATTTAAAACCATATGACATTTCTTAAATGAATGTTATTTAGCTGTTATTCAGATTAGTTTGAGAAAACCTGAAGGTGAATAATGAAGAGAATATTTCCATTTTTAAAGTCTGAAGAGGACAGTATTTAATACTTCCCTTGATTCTTAAATCAACCACTTAAGAGTTATTTCTGAGTTAGGAAAGATTAGGTGAGTATAGTTTGTTTTTGTTTTTTGTTTAGTTTTGGTTTTGCTAAGACTTTTTCTGTCTTGGAAAGGGTTTTATTTTGAATTATTTTGCTTAGTTCAAGTTAGAGTTAGCAGAGTGGTTCTGGAGAAGCCATTGAAGGAAATGTCCTGAAATTGTATACATGTATTTTTACATGTGTGCCTATGTGATTACTTCCTGGGAAGAAACTCATTTTTTTTGTTATATTTCCAATTGGGTATGTAATCCAAAAAAGATAACTTCTCAAAGAAATATTTAAAGCCCATATAGTTTTTTGTTCACATTTTTTGTGTCTCACTTGTTTTGGATTAATTTGTAAATAATGGAATAGAAATTCCAAATCTTTTTATTAAACTCTGAAAATTTCTATTGTTTTTTCCACATCTCCTACCAATTCTGTAAATCTCAAGCTGCAAAAATTGACCTCAGACCTTTGCTTCTTTTTGAGTTAGTTGGATTAATTTTGTTTTTGAGTGGAAAATAGTAATTACTTTCAAAGATTAAAAAGTGTCAGTAGAGCCAGGTGTGGTGTCACATGCCTGTGATCCCAGCATTTGAGAACCTGAGTCAGGTGAGTACTGTGAGTTTGAGGCCAGCCTGGACTCGTGTGAACTTGTGTCTAAAAAAACAAACAAAAAATGTCAGTAAACAAGTGCTATTTTAAAGGAATTCATCAGGCCTCACTAGCAACATTTTTAAGGTATCTGTATTTTACTGAAGTCCAAGGTTGGCTTAATTTCACAAAGAGATTTCATCTACCTTCTTGCCTAGAAGTACAGTGGATCTGTTTTCTTATTAGTATATACAGGTATTGAGACATCCTTGCACTAAAAGACCTCATAGAAAGAATATAGAGTTAAATCCTACCTCTATTATTTACCTTTCTGTTATGGGTTACTATGTGGTGAATGTTGGATGTGAGAGATGTGTGTGTCTTGTCTCAACTCGTGAATTTGGTTTTTCTCGTAGCTGGTTCCAAGGCTGCGTCTCTCCACTGGACTAGTGAAAGAGTGGTCAGTGTTTTGCTCCTGGGCCTACTTCCAGCTGCATATTTGAACCCTTGCTCTGCAGTGGACTACTCTTTGGCCGCAACCCTCACTCTCCATGGTCACTGGCAAGTACCACAGTCCCTTCAATGTCATGCTGCCTGTGAGCATGTCTTATGTGTTGTGTATGAGGGAGAAGTTGAATAAGGTGTTGAAAACCTAAGGAAAGGGCCAGGCGTAGTGGTGAATGCCTTTAATCCCAGCACTCGGGAGGCTGAGGCAGAAAGATCAGTGTGAGTTTGAGGCCAGCCTGCGCCTCAAAGTAAGTCCAAGGCTATCCGGTACTGTGTCTAGCCCCCTGTCTCAAAAAGACAAAAAAAACCCTACAGAAAAATCTAAGTATAAACAGAACAGCTACATACCCAGATTTATATATTCATCTGCCTAGTTGTCTTCATTTCCATATTTAATAGCTGAGGCAGGAGAGTAACAAGTTCAGGCCAGCCCAGTAATTTAGTAAGACTCTATCTCAAAATAAAAAAATAATAAAAACGGGCGGGGGTGTAGCCCATTACCCCCAATCTGTTCCTCCTGTATCCTTTTTTTTTGGTTCCTCCTATATTCTTGCACATTTGAATTAATGGTGCTTTAAAGCCCCAACCCGGCATCATCTTTGATTGCAGTAGTAGGTCTCCTAACTTGTCTGCTTTGTATCTGTTACCAACACAACACCTCGTTATCTTCCTATAATGTTAAGTCAGGAGAAGACATAACACTTCTCAAAACTCTTCTTCCTCTCCTTATCTTACTCATACTGAAACAGTTCTTACAGTGAGTGGTGTAGAGACTAGATGATCTAGTGTGTGATTGGTGGTCGTACCTGTAATCCTAGCTACTCAGGAGACTGAGGCAGCTGGATCTAGAGTTTGAGGTCAGCTTGGGCAGAATAGTGAGACCAACCTACCTCCCTTCCTTCTTTTCTCTCTCTTGCTCTCTCTTTCTTTTCACTACTGGGAATTGAATCTTTGGCCTCACATATCCTAGGCAAGTACCTTGCCATTGAGCTACACCCCCGCCCATTTTTATTATTTTTTATTTTGAGATGGAGTCTTACTAAATTACTGGGCTGGCCTGAACTTGTTACTCTCCTGCCTCAGCTAGGATTACAAACATGTGCTACCACGCGTTGCTGGATATTTCTTGTTTTACCTATGTTTAATCCTTCATATTTCTTGAGAGCATAACTTGAATTGACTGCATATCCTTGGTCATAGGTCTAGTTTAAACCAATAACCTTGCCTAGACAACTTTATTTGCCTTCTATTTGTTTTTATGCTTGTGTTTTTTTCTTCTCTTCCTGCTATCCTTTCAGTACTCTATGACCAAAGTGACCTTTTTAAAAAATTGTGTTTCTCCAAAGATGACATACAAATAGTCGGTATACACATTAATAGTTGTATATCATTTATCATTAGAGAAATGCAAATCAAAAACTCACAGTGAGATTCCACCTCTTGTGTACTTAGGATGGCAAGTAAAAAAGACAAGCAGTAACAAATTTTTTTGAGGATATGGAGGTTGAAACCTGATATATCCTACCAGGAATGTAAAATGTTGCAGCTGTTTTGGAAAATACTTTGGCATATACAACAAAAGTTACCATATGACTCAGCAGTTGCACTTTCAGGTGTATGCCCAAGAGAGCTGAAAGTGTGTGTCCACACAAGAACTTGCACAAGAATATTCATAACACATTAGTTACACATTTCAAATGTTCATCAACTGTGATATATACCTAAGCACAATATCACATATAATGGAATGGAATATTATTCATACAAAAGTGTGAGGTACTAATGTCTACTATAGTATGGATGAACATTGAAAACATGCTAAATGAAAGAAAGGAGCTTCACACAAAAATCACATATTACAGGATTTAATTTATATGAAATGTCCAGAATTGCCTGGTGTGTTGGTACATACCTGTAATGCTAGCACTCTGAAAGGTAGGAGTGCATATTTGAACCAAGCTGCAGAAATTAGTAAGACCTTGTTTCAAAAAAAAAATTAGACCGAGGATGTAGCTCAGTGCAGAGGCCCAGGGCATCGCCCAGTAACACACGCATGTGCGCCTGTGTGCACACAGAAAGCAAATCTGTAGAGACAGAAACAAATTACTAGTTTGGTAATGTGCTAATTGGTAGAGTGTAATTTCTTTTTTTAACATGGTGATAATGTTGTGGAATTAAATGATGGCAGTTTACAACTCCATAACTATACTGAAAAAAACCACTAAATTGTACAGTTTAAAAGGCAAATCCCTTTCTTTGCTTCCTCCCTCCTCCCCACTCCTCGTCTCCTTTCTTGGGAAAGTGACACAGGGACCAGAAACTAAACTGGGCTCCATAAAAGCAGAGAAGCCAACTTATTTATTGTATGCCAGATATTTATGACATGTTCTGGCACTTAATATCTGCTCCATAAATTCTTTTTTATTTAATGAAAAACTCTGAACAGCATTTATATGAATTAATGACATTTTATGAACATTTAATTCAAAAAAGAGGAGTATTTAGTTACTGTCTCTGACTGGAAAATTGATTCTAAAGTGTAAAAGTTCCTTATTATATGCTAGGAAATTCTTGATTCCTTGATGTTGGTTTAGATTTTATGCCTGTGAGTTGCTTTGGTTTATTGTCTCAAAAAAAAAAAAAAAAAGGGGAAAAAAAAAATCACTACTTACCAAAATGGCTACACAGAATCCCCTAAAGAAGCAAACGGTGACAGAGACATTGCATTTTGAGTCCATCTTCTTTTGTAGCCAAATAACCTATATAGTTTTCTAACTTCGCTTACAATTTTTAATTTGTGCTGTGATTCTTTCTTTCCCTCTAGGGGTCTTGGCCAAGTTGTTACTGACTACATTCATGGGGCTGCATCACAGAAGGCTGCCAAGGCAGGCCTTTTGGCCCTCTCGGCTTTAACCTTTGCTGGGCTTTGTTATTTCAACTATCACGACGTGGGCATATGCAGAGCTGTTGCCATGCTCTGGAAGCTCTGATCTTTTGGACTTAAGACCTTTGGAGCTGATTGTATGCCTCTTCCTCTGCTCTGTCATGCCATTCATCTCACAGTACGCAAAAAATAAGATGAGTCCATCAGTCCTCATCAGATGGTCATTTTTAGAATTTAACTTTGAAGAAAAGGTTTGAGAGGAATTGTATCCAAGAAATAGTGAGTTAATGGTGAGTTAATGGGGTTGTCTTCAAGCTCACAAAGAGTATAACTGAACATTGCATATGAGCTTTTGCCTTTTATCAGTCTTTTAAAGAGAATTCAGCTTTATTACTATCAATACATGATCATACTTTTGTATTTCTCCTGGGAATAATAGACAAAGGGAAAGACTTAATTTGTGCTTTAACAGTTTGCAGAAAATAAGACTGTTTAATTTTTGGAAATGTCCTTGAATGTTCAGTTGGTACCAGCTGATGGTGATTATTTTGTGTCCTAGAGAAACTTTGAAATTAGGGAAACTGATATCTTTTATTACAGATTTCTGAAGCCTAGGAAGGAAAGCTTGGAGTTTCTGAATGTAGAGACCCATTTAGGGAAGAAATTTTCTTGAAGATGGATCAGAATATTACCAATTCCCAACAGAAATAATTCTCAAATGTATTTTGCTTGTTCTAAAATAATCTGTCCACAAATATAAAACTGTAAGTAATAAATGACTTTCCCATTTGGGAATTGCTAATGAGAAAATGTATCCTGTTAAAAGAAACTTTTTTAAAAAATAAAACGTTGTATAATAAAAATGTATTCTACTCTTTATGTTTTCAGCTGTCCCTAGTTTTTGTTATTGTTTTGGGTTTTTGTTGTTGTTGAGACAGAGTCTCTGTTTAGTTCAGGCTGGCCTTGAACTTGTAGAAATCCTCCTTCCTCAGCCTCCCTTTGTTGGCATTATAGGCTTGCATCACCTCACGCAGCCTGTTTTTTGAGATAGGATCTTAATGTGCTGCCCCAGGATTGTTGTGAACACCTAGGCTTAAGCAGTTATTTTTTTGGTGAGGGTGTCCCAGACATCGAACTCAGGTCTTCATGCTTGCCAGGCAGGCACTGTGTGCCACTGAGGCTCAAGCAGTTGAGCTTCTTCCTCACAAGCAGGACTGTAGGTGTTAGACTGCAAGATTACTAAAGCATGGGCCTAGTTTTATTCACTGGACGTGTTGCATTCCTATCTCTAAAACAACTGAACATTTAAATTTCTTCCTGGGACTTTACATTTAAGTAAATCAAGTACAAAGTATTATAATATGAAATCGACTTACATGTGAGAGAAACAGTAAGTTCATAAGTAATTTAGGGAAATAGTACTGTCTAAAGATTCAGTAGTAAGAAGAATGAGACTTGTGTTCAGGTCACGGTGTTCTGTGAGTGGTGGCTCTTGAAGCTCAAATTACGTTCTGTGTGTGTTCAGTATGGGCTGAGAATTGAGTGTAAGGCTTGACTGTCCTAGAAATAGAGAGTATTGAGACTAAGTGTGTTTCACTCACTGAGGGCCTTACTGGACCCTGAGGCAAACTGCACAAGGCAGCAGGTACAGAGGTTCGTGAGTGTCTGCATGTGGGGTTAGAGGTGAGCTCTCCTTGCCACGCCTGTGGTCTTGGAGGAGATTTAGGGCTTGGGAAGGAATAACGAATTCTGTATGTGGATGTACAGTAGGTTTTAAGAGAAACCATGACTAAGTGGCAGTGTCTCCCCACTAGGGAAGAGTGGTGGGAGGGCACCTTATTTCTGGCATTGTTTAGAATTATTGTCACTTGATGGTGATGAGAAAACTGACTTTTAGTCACTGATTGCCATTTTAAAATCCTCTGTAGGCCATGAAGAACGCCCCCCCCCAGCCCTCAGGGTCATTCGTGTGACCTTTGCCCTCAGCTGGAGCATAACCCTCCTGTGTGATGCCGTGAGAAATGGGGGTCTGTAAGATTGAAATGGGAGGGCAGCAGCCAGATCATGTGGGAATCCTGTAGCCGTTTGCACATCAGATCCTAGTTTGGCTCTATAGGCTGCTAGTGCTAATTAGCACTAGATGCGAGGGAGAAGCCTGGGGCAGGCTGGCGGTTCACTGCCCGCTCCAGGACCCAGTAGCTTGGCCATCAGCACAGGGGTGAGCTGTCTTGGAAATCGGTGGTTCCTGGGAGCTGCTGGAGCAGCAGGACAATGAGACAAGGGCTAAAGGCAGGGAGTGGTTTCTGAGGATTAAGCACAGCATGGTCAGAATCGTGCTTTGGTGTTTATGTCCTTTAAACATGACATTTACAGCAGGGCCTGGTGGCTCCCACCTTAATCCCAGCACTCGGGAGGCTGAGGCAGGAGGATTGTTGTGAGTTTGAGACAAACCTGGGCTACAAAGTGAATTCAAGGCCAGCCCAAACTGCATAGTGAGACCCTCTCAAAAAACCACACACACACACACACACACGACATTTACAAAGGTTGATAAGATGGGGGAAGAAAGACAAGAGTATAAAGAATGGCCTGAACTTTGGAAGTGGAAAGTAGGAGTCAATTTGTGAAGTCACAGGAGTCAAAAGCATTCATTTATTCATTTCATAGATACAAAGTACCTCAAATAATTGGCAGTGCTGGGTATACACAGAAGGAATTTCTGTGCTCTTTAAAGGAATTCATAGTCAACTCGAGACAACAGCTGATTGAAACACAGTATGATCAATGAACTAACAGGATTTTTTGGTTTGGTTTGTGTTTTGGAGATAGAGCCTTGCTGTGTAGTTTAGACTGGCTTTGAACTCACTGTGTGGTTCAGGCGATTCTCCTGCCACAGCCTCCTGAGTGCTGGGATTACAAAATAACAGGTAAGCACATAGTTTAGTGCTAAAACAAAGGGTGCAGTAAGAATTTGCCTTGTCTCCTGGAAGAGATTTTTGACCTGGGTTCTGAAAGATTAGGAGCCCATAGTGGCCAAGCACCGGGCAGTGAGGCATGAAGGGGCTGAGAGGGGCCTGGTCGGGCAGAAGCCTGCACTGAGTTTGCTATGTCTGCGGCAGAGTGAGGGACTGGTTGTGGAGGACCTTACATTGCCAAGGCGGACAACTGAGACTATCTTGTAACAGCAGAGGAGCTGCTCAAGATTTAATTATGCAAATCACATGGCTAGAGTTGTCTTTTAAATAGGGTATGGTAGCAGCTGTGTGAAGCACAGATTTGAAGACGGTAACAATGAAAATAGAGATTATCTTAAGGTCCCTAAAATAAATGATAAATTCAGAAAGCTGTAGGAATCAGAATGAAGGAAAGACAAAATTCAAGAAATATTTTGAATTTAGAATTAAGTTACACAGGAATGTGAAACTGAGCAAGGAAGGAATCTTTGTTCACTTTTTGGTCTTATAAAATATGTGGATGAGAAGCAGTGACCTTAGAGAAAATATCTGAAGAGAAATTCGATGCTAGCTGGGTGGGGTGAGGGTAACTGAAGTCCTGGATTTGTGATACACCCAGAAATGGAGTTTTTAAACTTCTGTTTCTGCCAGTATGACTGACTGAGTTTCAGAAAACACTGACACGAAGCTTCTAGGAATGTTAAGAGCAGCTTTAAGAACATTTCTGAGCCTGCAGAAGGAAACCCTCTGACACCTGAACAAAATAAACAAGCGGGGGAAGCGAGTGGTAAGTAAATGCTGAAGGCGTTGGGAGCGTGGACCAATCCCAAGTGGTTTAGAATGTGGGTCTTGAGGTGACACACGGACCAGAAGTAAATCTTTGGACTCATAATTATGAGTTAAGAGTGGAGATTCCCTAAAACCAAGAACTTCAAAGGATCTTACCCTCAGAGAAAGAGTGAATTAGAAGAAGTAATTTTTCAGAAGCTGAGGCACAAGTCCTGACCTAACTGCGGCCATTTTGTTCAGTAGAGCTGCAGCCATTTTTTGTTCTCTACCACTGATGTCAGGTAAGTCACTGTCTTGAATTGAAACTTACGTGAATGTGCTAAAAAACAACTTTGCTACATACAGTTACTCACCAAGACATACATATTGTACCATAGCCTTCAGCAGAAGTTTCTCTCATTCTTGTAACTAATGTTTGCCACCTTTTAAATGAGACAAGCTCTCCCTAGTCAACACCTCAGACTTTGAAGATGACTCCTCTGGGGCTTGCTAGCCTCAATAAAATTTCCTTTCTTATCCTGAGCTCCTGGCTATTGTTGATTTAATTTTTTCTACAGTTTAACCACCTCACCTTGGTTTGGGCTAGAGGGAATGTTTCCTCCAAGAATATGTGGCCAGTCCTTTTGTCAGTTTAGAGCCTAAATTCATGCTTCCTTTGTGTCTAAAAAGACTACAGACTGTGAATTTAACATTTTCCTAGGTTGGTAGAGTCCCTGGTAACTTGTCAAAGTAAATACCAATCCTCGCTGGAGAAAGGTTTTCCCAACCCTAGCTTCAAAAATTCCAATGAGGCCAGGCGTGGTGATACATACCTGTAATCTTAGCATTTGGGAGGCTGAGGTAGGAGGATCACCATGAGTTTAAGGCCTGGTCTTCATAGTGAGTTCAAGGCCAGCCTGAACAACATAGCTAAACCCTGCCTCAAAAAAAAAATCTAAAGTGAGGGGGGAAAAATCATACTACATATAGGAATACCCTGAATAAATCAGCACAAGCAAGTAGCCAGTGGAATGACACTCTCCAACAATCCAAACGCTGGAGTTTTCAGACAGAATATAAATAAACTGGGATATAAGTTTAAATGTAAGTTGTCTGATCGGGTTGTGGAAGGTCTTTGAAGAAATGATCTGTACCTGGTATTATCTTCTCTGTCCGGGGGACACTCTTGGCAAGGAAGTGTTTACAGAGGAAGGTTGTCTGTTTCTCTGGAGACCTGATGGCTTGTCAGGGTGGATTCTCAGTGAAGCTTTATATCTCGGTTGCAAGGATACTAAGTATGTTTATACTGTACTTCTGCACCACTGTGAGCCTAGAGCTTAATGATCATTTCCACTGTGAGTCTAAGGCTGACTTTTATTGGTGTCTCTTCTAATAAATCTATTTCCCATTTTATATCATGAGTGATATCATCAGACTATCTCTGATGTTATTCCTTCCAAAAATAGGTATTTTGTATGTTGGGATTAAGACAGTATATATGTGAGGTTTTTTTTGTTTTGTTTTGTTTTTTAAATAGAACAAGGTCACAATGTGCCAAAGATAGGATCTGTTACAGAATGAGTGTAGCCCAAGAAATCTTCCTATAGTAGACCCATCAGACCTTCCTATAACGGTTTAATATGAGGGACAAAACATCAAGAATTGTAGTATCATTAGGGGTAGGCATAAAACTTAGAATTAAGACAAAACTTCAGTCTACCGGAAAAGGTACAATTTTTTATTTTTGTTGTTTGTTTTGTGGTGTTGGAGATCAAATTCAGGGCTTTATTCATGCTAATAAGCAAGTGCCCCAAACTTATCTGCACCCCCAGCTCCAGACTTAACTATTTTGATCGACTGAGTTAAATTGATTTGTAAGTGTTCAGATGATCTTTGGTGTTCAAATGGTAGTGTTTTTTTTCACATATATTTTTCAAGATTATGATAATTAAGAAATGAATAACATTTTGCCTTTTGTTTAGCCACTTGGGTAAAATTTTTTGACTGGTTTTGTAGTTTGAGCCAATTTGTCCCTAGTTTGGGCTATTATTATTACTTTATTTTATGAACAGTCTGTAGGCAGTTTGCATCAAGCAGTATGAAGCAGCCTTGACAAATCCAGTATATTTCCTCACATCTGCTCTCCTGCCTGCAATGAGGGCAGCGTTATTTTTCAGAAGTTTTTACGTAGATATCAGAATGAACAACTGTCTTTATAATTCCTGTGCTGACAAAACTGGAGTGAACTCTTCCTTTGTATGTGGTGATAGGCTTTCAATTATCAACTGCAGTATGGACTTTATTCTTAATAACAGATTTTCTTTGGTAATTGGATTATCTTTAAGATATTTTCAAGTTTTTATTTTTAATTTTTCCAGTGCTGGGGTAATGCACATCGTAGGCAAGCACTCTACCACTGAGCTACACCCCCATTCTTTCTTTTTAAATTTACCATGCCTAGGAAATGAAGCCCCTTTCCACAATACTGTGGTGAAATCACAAGCAATCCTGGAAGCTCATCCCCCCGACAATATGGATGTCAACGTTTAATCTGTCCACAAAGATGAGGGCTTGAGAATACAGCTGGTGAAGTTATGGTCAATTAGACAGGAAACCAGAAAAGATCAGGACACCGACCAGGCTGAGGATGATCCTGCGAGACAGACTTCACAGCCGTTCAGCGCCCTACCTACGTTCACGTGAGTGATTGGGAAGTCAGGCAGTGAACGGTGGCGTGGAAAGGGACGCTAGGGGCTGTAAAGTCTCTGGTCTCAGTAAGTTCACAGAGCGGCCCGAGGAAGGAAAACAGGCAGTGGGATTTACACCACATTTGGTTTCCAAGGACTGGAGTGATTAGAAGCGAAGCTCCCAGGGCCTCCGCGGAGAGCAGCCCTGATAATTCCATGAGTGAGGAGAGGCTTCTACTGTTTCGCCACGGAAAGCTTGCTCTGATGATCTGAAGTTAAACTGCTGTGTAAGAGGACAGCCAGGTGCTTGTCCCAGGTAAACAGGAATCAGAAGCAGCAGTAAAGACTTTCCCGTTTCCCCGGAGAGGCCCTGGCTGACCCGTCCGCGCTCCCGTGTCTGCCTTTTTCTAGGACTCG
>PVLA01009521.1:0-74042 GCA_004027455.1 Hydrochoerus hydrochaeris | reverse complement strand
TCCTCCTCCTCCTCCTCCTCCGTCCTCCATCCATCTCTTGTGGAATAGTCTACTTCTGATAACTTCTCCCAAATCTGCCTCCTCTGCCTCCACTTGGGAGACTCCTGGGAGTGGCCCCCAGCCCCTCTCCTTCCACTCTTTCACTTGTCCCAGGAAGGAGGGAAGGAAGGAAGGCCCTGTGGCTCTTCCCTGTCCCTCTCCTTCTGTCCTTGGGGTCCGAGCATCTGCAGAAACACACGCATTCACGATCCCTCTGCATCTTGGGTCTTAGGGCACCCACTCCCCGCAAGGATGAGGAGGCAGAGCTCCATATGCCTGGGGCTGTGGGGTCCTGTCAGTGCCCAGCCAGTGAGTCACCGCTGGAGCCCGGTGTTAACAAGCCACATTGAGTAACAGGAATAATGCAATACAAGAGGCCCTAAAATAACACAAAGATAGGCGATGGCGCCCTCTCCTCCAGCCCCATGACTCATCTGTTTGGGATACAGAGTGGACTGCACGTATTTGGTATTGCTTGCTAATACTCAATGTTGTTGTAAAGAAAGGAGGAAACTTAAGATATAGGTAGCTTGTTACTTATATTTAGTTAGCCCGTAGCTTGGAAGACATTGCCAGAATTACAAGATACATTAAAGAAAAGCAGTTCACAAGCGGAGCATGTGTGTGCTAAACACAAGTCCGAGAAGAAATGGAAAGACCAGTAGACACCTAAACTTCATGACCCCAGATATAGAGATGCCACCCAAGTCTCTAAATCTATGTCACTCTTTCTGAACTTTTTCAGATTTCTTAAATACACTATCTTTTTTAAAAATGCAGTTAAAATCCATAGTTCCTTAGCAGGCTATTGACAAACCTTAAAGAGATCAGACATCTTTGTCCCATAGTCGCAGGCAGTTCCTCCGCTCTGACCTCTGGTGGGGCCTTGGTCCTGGTCCTCATGAGGTCGTCCATGGGACAGCTGGTATGGCCATGACAGACAGATACAGATGCAACACAGAAATCTACCTGAGCAGGATTCAAAGACCTGAGCTGTTCACCCTGCTTGTACACTACCCCAAATAACCCTATTTCATTACTCTTGTTTCTACCTGTATATTTTAAGTGGGTTTAATAAACAAAGAGTTTGGAATGGTTTCATTTGGCAGCTGAGAATGTCTGACATGTGACCTTTGTAGTGAGTCAAGTCCATGACAAGTGAATCTCAACTAAATTAGCAGGAAAACAAGGTCATGCTGCAGGAATGGTCTCCAAAATTAAAGCCATGTTTAAGAGGAAAACTGTCAACCAACAAGAAGACTATGAAAAACTGAGTAATGGCTTTATACAGAAGAGGCATGCAATAGGAGACTAGGAAATAAATCCAGGTCAAAACTCAATGCAGGCCTGACCAGATCCAAAGAGGAGAATATAAGCAAAAATCCTAAAGCCAAAAGAGTCAGCTTCAGTGTTAGCAGGAACTTTGATCACTGCATAGACAGAAGTGTGTGTAGGGAAGAGATCAGCAAAAGTGCAAATTTGGGAGCTCACTCTGGAACATCTTTGACCCCATCCCCATCTCTACTAAGAGGAAATAAAGTGGAACATTACAACTGACCAATATACCTTCTGAAAAGCTAGAGGACATTGCCATGGCCCTGTCACTCAAATCACAAAGCCACTCAGACCCATCCTGCCATCGTAATTTTATCTTCTCTTCTAGTCAGCATAATAATGGCTTTGAGATCATCTAAATTGTTGCATGTATCAATAGCTTGCTGCTTTTTATTGTGGAATAGAATTCTGTAAAATGGCTGTACCATATTTCTTTTGTCCATTCACACATTGATAGAATTTGGGTTAGTTCTAGTTTTGAGGTATTACAAGTAAATATCTATAAGTTTTTTTTTTTTTTTTCTGAAGGGTATCAAACTCAGGAGTGGATTTCCAGGTCATATGGTACATGTGCACACAGCTCTGTGAGATATTGCCAAAGCCTATTCCAAAGTGGCTGAACTACTTGCCTTCCCCCAGCAGGGTGTGACATTCCAGTTTTTCCATGACCTGGTCCATACTTGGTATTATCAGTATTTTTTATTTTAATCATTCTGATAGACGTCTCATGGTTCCATCTTTTTTCCCTCTCTTTCTTGGGAAACTTTTGGAACTAATTCATCATAAAAATAAAAGCAAGGCTGAGGGTAGAGTTCGTTGGTAGAATCCATGCTAGCATCAAAAAACCCCAAGTATGGCCCCCAGAACTACAAATGAAGAAACAAAAATTAAACAAAAAATGCTGTTCCTTATTAGACACCTAAAAGAGAAAGGCTAGCAAGTGACAAAGAAAAAAATCCAAATAGCCAAAACAACAAAATTTTTAGGCATTCCCACAAAGGGCTTAGTAACAGATGTCATTAAAGTGTTGTGGTCTGTGCCTAGATCCCCAATCCCCCAAAGGAGTGCATGGCGAAGGCTTAAAGGAATGAGAAACGGCATGATCTTTAGGGCTGCAGGAGGAGTGAGATCCAGGCGGAGCTCGTTGCTCTGCGAGCCGGCTGGCGACTGACCCTGGGCTCCCCGTATTCAATCGGAACAAGCAAGGAGCTGAGTGGACAATGCAGGAAACCTGAGCAGGATCTTGAGGGGGGGGTCAGGGACCCCCTCAGAGCAACAGATGCTAAGGAAAGCTACCCAGAAAGTCTCCAGGTGTCTTCAGCTGTGGCCTGTCCTGCCCCCTGAGGTGTCCCCATTCTCAGTTCAGCCTTGCTCAGGCCATGCCACAGCCCTGCACCTGTATTTAGCTTCAGTGGTCTCCAACCTAAAGTAGACAAAAAATAGTACTTCTTCCCACCTGGCGAGACCAGCCTAGAGCCAGTGGGGATACAGTGTGGCCCGTAGAGGGGATTGGCTCCTGGATCTGCGTGGATACAAAAATTCTGCCTAGGCTCGGTCCCTTACATAAAATGACCTAATAGTTTCATATAACCTATGTACTGGGGTGATAAAAATACAGTTTAAATAATGTTTAAATTCTAAAAATTTACTAGAATTAAAAATACATGGTCATTAATCCTCAAAACATTCAAAATTCTCCCCCTCACTTGGAACACACTTATCCCACATTCTTGGCAATGCATCCTTTATTGTAATGAGTTTTTATTTAAATACTCAAATGTTTTTTTGATAACTTCTTCTATCTCTTCTAAATTTTAAATCATATCTAGATAATTTATAATGCCAAATGCAATGTAAATGTTGTGTATGTAGTTTCTATACTTACTGATTAGGAATACAGATAGGGAAAAGTCTTATAGAGATTTTCAGTACCAGTGCAATTTATTTCCCAAGTGTTTTCCACTCATGCTCGGTCAACCAGCAGATCAAGACCCTATGGAAACAGAGCCAGCTGTGTGCTTTGCTCTTCAACATCTCCATCAAGTTGCTGTCAGATCTGTGACCACGAATGGGGCCCGTTATGACAGCTGCCC
Source organism: Hydrochoerus hydrochaeris (assembly GCA_004027455.1). Taxonomy (NCBI): domain Eukaryota; kingdom Metazoa; phylum Chordata; class Mammalia; order Rodentia; family Hydrochaeridae; genus Hydrochoerus; species Hydrochoerus hydrochaeris. Next base: position 70,575 of record PVLA01009521.1, on the reverse strand, counting down.
TCTGAAGGATGTAAAGGAACTCCTGTTGCTTCATTCTCACAGCTGTGCTGTTTAGGTTGAAGCCCTGTGCTGGACGGCCATGCTCTCTCATGTCCATCTGACATCAGCAGTGGACTGTCGGACAGTCTGACTCTACTCCTCCAGTTTTCACGCACAGACACACACACACACACACACCTGTGCTCTGATGGTACATGGGGCTACTAGACACATTCAGTCTGCAGTAAACTGGAAACTAGCTAGAAACCCTGACCACTAGAAGCGCAAAGGGCTGGATTACCCCAGACTTGGGGTAACTCCCCAAATCAGATTTGGGGTGACTCCACCACCCTCCTTCTACAAAAGGAAGAGGGACACAGAGTGCAGGCTGAGTGCCTGAGGCACATCAGCCTGTGGCAACTTTAGGGGCCTGACCAAACGGCCTGGGGTATATATGCTGGGGGTGTCCTTTGGGAAGCCCCAGCAACCTCAATTCCTGCTGCTGAAGGCTCAGAAAGACAGTGCCCAGCCCTGGCTATGATCTACTGATACTCACTGGCCAATGCCTAGAAAGTCCAGCCTCTTTCCCACAAATCACTGCAGCAGGAGGAGAAGGCACAAAGCTCACTGTATTGCAAGCTATTCACAAACACAAAGCTGAACACAGATTTTATACTATTCCTAAGGGATACCAAGTGGCATGATTTTTTGGTCTGCAAATCAGCAGACAACAAAGGGGACAGGATCAAGAATTCCAGCCCAAGTCATGCTCCAAGCTTCATTTTAAAGAAAACATCTGAATGTATATAACAGGAGGTAATGGATGAAATCACTCAGAAAGTACACTCCAATCGAATGGGAACACATTATCCTACAGAAAATGGCAAATTGGCTTCACAAAGCCTCAGCACTCTCAGAAACAAATTCTCTTGTAACAGAGTTTGAACGAAAGCATATTCCATTAACAATGAAGCCATTTTAAAAGCTCTCCAACGTGAAGTCCATGCCGACAAAGAACACCTTTCATTTAACAGGATGGAATTATCAGAGGAGATAAGCTGAGCCGGAGATGGTAGAGGGATACCACATAGGCAGGTGTTTTTCAGGCCCGTGTGGAGGAGTAAGGAAAACTGTCTCCAAATCCTGCTGGACTGGGGACACCCTTAAGGGCAGAGCACTTGCCTAGCATGCATGAGGCCTGGGTTTGATCCCTAGCACCGCAAAAGTTTAACAATAAACGCCGTCACCAGCCTGCAAACTTAACATTAGCGTGCGCTGTTTGGCCAGATCTGCAAGGTCTGGCTGCTACTGCAGGCATCTGCCATGTCCAGCAATGGGCCAGCTCTCGAGCAGGAAACGCCAGAGAACTTGCTCTGTGGCTGATCTGGAAGTGGTGGAGGTACATGGACCTGAGTCCCCGATACAGCTTCCACCCTGCAGCTCCAAGTAGGGGAATCTGATGAGGTTCTACTGGCTGTTTAGTATAGAGGCTTAGGAAGCACTGACTGAGAGCAGACCAGGAAGTGAAACAAAAAATAAAATTGCGGTGTGTGATGAAATAATGTGTTAAATGTCGATCTTCCAAGGCGAGCGCTTCTCATATGGAAGTGACTGACTACACAGCCAGATAAACCGCAATGAAGACAAATTTTTTAAAAGCAATATTATTAAACATCATTGAAATAAGGTCTAAAATTTGGTTTGGTAGATGCAGAGGTTTGTAAATTGTGTTAAGACTAGCATGGTAAGCTTCCTATTTATCAGAGAGAAATACATGGACAAATTATACTATTTTTCCAATTCTGGTTTCTAAAGCAGCTATTTGTCTTCTCTCTAACTTCATTATTTTACACTTTTTATATTTCTTCTGTTCATATTATGAGTTAGATAAAATCATTCTTTATACAAAATACTAAATAGCATAAAAATAAAAACCTATAAATCTAACCAAATGATATAACTGCTGCTTTATAAAATATTTTTCTTGTAATCACCAAGTAATGGTATAAGTCATTTTAATTTATTTTGCTTCTACTATCTGCATATGATTTTTAAACATTATCCTTTGATTTTAAAAATCAGCAATGATTAGATTATGCTTTATAATTGTTAAAGTCCTATGACTTAAATTTACAAATAATAAATAATTTTTCACTATAAATCTATGGTAATTAAAATGGATAAGTAGGGACAGAAGTTACAAAAATGATGGGTAACTCCATGATATCTGTTTGCTTTTTGCAAAACTCCATTAAAATGGTAAATTTATATGAGGTATGTTACATTGATATTTAATTTTTTTCAAAAGTCAAAGTTATTAAAAGTATCTGATGATAGATTAAAAATTCATATAAACCTATATTAAAAATGTTAAACTGAAAAGATTATGAACAATAAAGACAGAGACTTAGTACTTCAAATAAAGTGGTTTTAATCCTTGAATATTTAATCTGGTTTTAAAGAGGATGATTTTGTTCTTTATCTTTGGAGTAAAGAGCTCCAACTTTACTTTTATCTCTCGAGTCAGCCCCCGAGAGGTTGTTCCCTTTTGTAGCTTGCACTGATTTCTTTAAAAAAAAAAAAAAAGCGCTCATTTCTAAAAAAGTAGATGTACTTATTAGTATGCCTAATTTAGGTATTATTTTTCAGGATTTAACAATTGATTGTCCTTAGAAAATTATGATATATGCCATAATGAGTAAATATCACGACTCCTTTTGCCATTTTTTCCCTAAACTATGCCCATTAAAATCTGGCAAAAAATAATTACATTGTGATAAAATATAATATAATATAGTATAATATAACACAAATAATTTTAGTATTTTAGTTTCAATAATAGTTACTTTTCAGTTTGTACAAAACTTACTTGGTTCATGGATAATGATTGAGGTAAAAATGTCATTGAGTCTGTGCTTGTTTGTACCTGAAAAAGCCCTTGTAAATTGATGCAACTATGAAGTGTGTACAAATGAACCCAAAGGCCCTGGGCTCTGTCAGTATTCTCACTGTTCACAAGTTCCCTCTCTCTAGGGGATCATTCCTCATACACCTGTGCTTGTTAGCTTCCCATAACTGTGAGAAAATGCCTGAGATTGTTAACTCATGGGAAAGGAAGATTGAATTTGGCTCACAGTCTCAAAGATTCAGCCCGTGTCGCTTGGTGTAATTGTGGCAGCGCAGTGCATGATGGTAGGGAACTCTCCAGGAAAAGGTCCACTGTGGCTTCCAGAGATCAAGGAGGAAAGGGCTGGGGTCTGATTCCCCTCAGAACATTTTCCCAGTGGCTTAAATTCCTTCCACCAGGCCCCAGCTCCAGAACCTTCCACTGCTCCCTAACAGTGCTGGTACCAAGCCTTTATTACATGACCTTTGAGCAACACCCAAGTAAAGGACCACGTGCTCCTCTATTCTGGTTAAACATCACCAACTAATCAGATTATTCAACCTTGTTACCCAAAAATTGTGTTTTTTTTTTTAAATCAGAAATTGAGTTTTTAGCAGTGGCAACAAAACAACACTACAATAAAGAATGTCCGTGACATCAACTAACTTTCCAACAGACAAAATTAGGATTTTCAGAACTCTTTCCAACCAGAAAAACGTGACTTCACTGAAGTATATTCCTTAACCAAGCTCATTACCGTGCTTGACATGGAGCCTATACCAAGTGGTTATTTATGGACCAAAAATAAATAAATAAATTAGAATGCTGTGTAACCCCGTGATAAACATCATAAATGTGAAAAATAAAAAAGCTCAGTATTTTAGAAAACAATATCTGAAATGCTTTTTGTTTGTTTTACTTGTTTTGTTTCTGAAGGGGCCATGAACGAAACCCAGGGCCTTGTAGAAGCTAAGCAAATGCTCCACCATGGAGCCCCACTCCAGCCTGGGAAAATGCATTTAAGATCTTAGATAGGGGAGTATAAGGAAAGGATCTGACATCATTAATGTAAAGCTCCCATTCAACCAAAGACACAATAAGTTGAAAAGTCAAAGATTGAGAGAAGATACCCAAAATACTCATCATCAGAGAATATTATATGGAAAATTACAAATCACTGAAGATTGGCTGTGTCACCTAAAAGAAACTGGGCAAAGGCTGTGGATAAATAATTTATAGAAGGAATCAAAGTATTTCATAATCATTTATAACAAGAGTCTCCTTAGGAATCCGAGAAGTACAAATTAGGGCTGCAGTGAGCAACCCTTTCACAGCCATGAGAAGGGAGTTTTGCTTCCCTCGTCTTTGAGAAATGGAGAAAGGGGCGACTGCTCCGGAGGGTGACTGTTCAATGTCTTGTGAAGCTATAATTGTGCATAAATTTTGACCAGCTTCATATTTTAGCCAGTATTAAGCAATTCTGGTGACTGTGCTCAAGAAGAGACCGATGTTCACTGGAGTATTGCTGGTAAATGCAAAACGAACAGACCGCTTTGGCAGAAGAATGCACAAACAGTGGCAGGCTTGTTAAACTGAATATAAATAACCAAAGGACTGAGCCAGAACCACAGGTAACAAAACACAACAGGAAGTTCAATATCAAACTGAATGGCAGGGGGCACGGGAAGACTTGGTGTAGAAAAGTTGAAAGAAACTTTAAATTTTAAAAACGGTTATCGAGGTGGGAGAGAAAGGGAAGGGAGGGTGTTCTGAGGCCTGCAGTGGGCTGGTCAGATCCCCATAGGCTGTGAGTGCCATTGTGATTGTTAGTGCTTCGGCAATGCAAAGGAGTGAATCCAGAGTCCTCACACCTACATCCCAGGCTGGGTTTGAATTTTTGATCTTCCTGCCTCAGCCTCCCAGAGGGCTGGGATTATAGGCGTGCAGCAGCAAGCCATGTTACCATTACAGGACTCTAGTGGCCTTGGCCAGCTTTGCGTTGTGATCAAACACCCAAGAAAAACAACTTAAAGGAGAAAAGTTTGTGGCTGTTTTGGGGGTCCCCAGCAGTGGGAAGGCACCAGGGAAGCAGGGTTCTGCTCCAGCCAGCTGCAGCTGCAAGGGCCCACTTCCAGTGCCATCCAGCTGTGAATCCCTCCCGGGTGCGTCCGGGGCCCATCCCCACCGTCCACGGTTGTTAGGGAGCAGCCTGCACCGCAGGACAGTGGCCCGAGCCGGACCCTGGGTGGGTCTGCAGGCCCTGGGAGCCCACGGACCGGAGCTCGGCTGCAAGCCGGAAGTGAGGACCTGGAGGCGCGCTCTTTGCAAGTCAAAGTCATCATCAGTGCAAAGGGAAAAGGAAAACCAGACCCAGAAGTCTCTCTCTCTCTCTCACACACACACACACACACACACACACACACACACACACACACACACACCTATGGAAAAACTGAAACCAGTTCCTGGAGCCAAAAACCCTGGGGACTGCTAATGAGGTCAGTGCCCTCGTGCCCCTCGGTGGACCCCACGCTTACTGAGGGCCTTGCAGCCGCGAGGACTCCCAGGCCGGAATCCCCCGCCCCGTTCCTCTTGGAGCCAGGGTCCCGCTATGTGCTATGAGCAAGAGGTTTCCCCTTCCACCCATCCGTGTCTGTCTGTCTGTCTGTCTATACCGTATCGTCAGTGTACATTTATAGATTTTCATTTATTGGTTTAAAATTCACTACCATCCTTAATTACATAGGAGCTCAAATTATCTCAAATTTGGCTGTGGCAGCCCCTTTAAGCTTGTTGACAGGACATTTCCCATCGTTTCTTGAGCACTTCTTTCTCACAAAATAACTTTCCAGGAGTGTCTTCTCTTTCCTGAGCCCTGCACATTCCCTCCAATGACTGTGTTCAGGTTCCACTGGGATTCATTTTTCTTTGCCCTTTCTTTGGGATGAGGACATTAATTTGAAATGCATTTAGTTTCAGTTTGCTTTCAGTTTTAGGCTCTCTTTATCTTTCCCGCAACAGCATTTTTATTTTTGGAATGCATAGAACATCGACAAGTTCCTCAAAGTCAAAATGACACGAGAAGGAATAGTGTCAGTGTCCCTCCTGTGGTGGGTGAGCTCACGGTCAACCAGAAACACCCACTCATAACCCCCCGCTGAACCGAGCGGTGGTGCAGGGTGTGGAGGGCCCACCCCGGGGCTGTGGCCACACGCTGAAGAGAGCCGCAGGGGAGGGCGGTGCCGCTGATTCTCCTGTTGTGAACTCAGCTGTTCTCATCCTGGAAGGAGCTCAGGACCTCCCTGTTGCTGAAGATGGCTGTGCTACTTTTGGGGGCAGCCCGGTTCCTTCCTTTGAGCATTACTTCCTGGCTTCAGTGCAGAGCCTCAGCCTGCTGGTGCAGACTTTCTAGCTTCCGCCACTGACCTTTGGGCCTTCCCAGTGCAGATCCTTGGTACAGACTTGCATGAGTCATTGTTGTGGCCTCTGGGCCTCCAGCTGGACTCGTAGAGGACATTGCCGTGGGCTCTGGGTCTTCATCTGGACTCATGCAGGACGTGGCTGTAGGATCCAGGCCCTCAGCTGGAATCTTTGAGTCTAGTGCATGGACAGATCTCCTGCAGTCTGCTGCATTTGACTTTTGGGGTGAATATTATAAAATAGTCCTACAAATTATGTGTCCTATATTAAATCTCTTCCCTGGTAAACCCTGACTACAACACCTAAGTCTCCCCATTTGTGTTTTCTTATGTATTTCTTGCCTTTTGTCTGTTTTTTAAACAGCATATATATATATATATATATATATATATATATATATTCTTATGTCCCCCCTTTCTTACATAAAAGGTAGTATGGTGTGTATACTGTGTTTACCTCACTTTTTCAATCAGCTCTGGGTTTTGAAAATGGCTCCACCTGTTCTCAGAGCCCTTCACACTATTTTTATGACTATCAGCGCCCCTCTGAATATGGAGTTTTGAATGCTCTTACAGACTTGGTAAGTCAGGAACAGAGAGAGGAGGAAGCTGGGGACAAGTCTCCCCAGTAGGAACCAGGCTGTTGCACAACCTTAAAGCATCGCCCAGGGCACAGCCGTGGGCTGACACCACATCAGCTCCTGGGTGGGGTTGGAAACCTGCTGCTTAAGTCCCTGGTTTCTCCCTTAACTAAACTTCAATCCTGCTTTGGGAGGTAAGAAAGGAAGCAGGAGAGAACTGTGCATCTATTTGCTCAGCTACTGCAGAATCAGCATTTGCAGACTTGAGCAACCCTCAGAGTGTGACCATGCTGTACTCTGTACTCTGTACTTGGCCCAGCTTTAATCATTTGTAAAACTAGAATTGTAAACCAAATGATGCTAATGAAGGCTCAGTTTATCAACTCAAAATGCTCATTTTCTGCTAAATTTGTTACTCATGAGAACAAAAACTAATAATCTGACCTCTTGGCATAGAGTGCTTTGCTTTTGGTTTTTTGAGACTCAGTCTTGCTACATAGCTCAGCCTGGCCTTGAACTCACTGTGTAGCCCAGGCTGGCCTTGAACTCATAGCAATATTCCTGCTTCAGCCTCCAGAGTGCCAGGGTTCCATGCGTGTGCTACCATGCCTGGCTCTGGGTGTAGTTTAAAAAGGAATCACACATGTTGCCAGGCAGATCACACCGGCTCTTCCTGCTGTAGCACCTCTCGCCTGGGCAGCAGGGAGAGTGAGCACGTTTACTGCACAGCTGAGCAGTATCTCATAGATCGGTGGATGCAGGCGGTCTCCTCGGTGATTTCAGCTGTGCGGCCTGCTGGCCTTCTAGCAGCTCCTGTAAGAGTGGAGCCTGACAGTAATTCTGCGTGTGCGTGGTTTTCTGTCCTTTCTTGGTTCTCATCCACATTGGCTGGCTGTAGATGTTTGAAAGTGGTCAGAGCTTGTCTGGCGAATCTCCATCCTTGTTATCTACTGGACAGTTTCTCCCAGATGTGACAGGGACACGCCTAATTCCTTGGTCTGGACGGCCATGTGCAGCCTGAATCTCCCCCAGGGAGAATCCCCAGGTCACCGACCGAGGCCCTTCTTACTGTCCACCGCTTCAGGCGCCCGTGAATGGCGACAGTGCGTCCTGCCTGCTGCCTCAATGAGGGCATGATGACCCTGCTGTTTCTTGCCAGCTTTCCAGACCACAGCCAGGGATAGGGCCTGAGCTGGGAAGGAAGAATGTGAGGGATTATCCTTGAGATTTAAGAGGAGCAGCTGGTCCCTTTTATTAGGAGACAGAAATAAAGATAAAGAAATGTTATTACTGGGATGTGGTTTGTGTTTTATTACCTTGGCTACTGATAATAAATGAGTGTTCAGACTCCTGTTCTTGCTCAATAACTCAGAGGAGAATTATCCAGAGGAGCAAGTGCTGTCTCTCTGGTCCAAAGATCCCCAGTCCCTGGATATGGCTTCGCAGCCTGCACTCCCCCACGAACTGCTGAGACCCTGAGGAGTTGTTCTGCCCATCAGGTGTCCTCCAGTGTGCCCCGAGATGCCATCCACTTTGGTCAGAGCAGTGACAGGGAAAAGGACCAGAGGTTCTGCTTTAGAAAAATAAGGGCCCAAACTATCTTCCAACAATAAAATTGATTTCAAATGATCTTTTAAGTACATTCAAAACAGAAAATACAGCTTTGATGAATGCGGGCTCTTGACAATTGCTGTTTAAATGCTCATAGATGTTGTGTGTAAAAATAATATCCAAAGCCCAGGAAGCTCCGGAAGCCTCCGGTGCCTTCTCAAGCTACCCCAGGCAAGAGTTCAGCTTCAAGATGCTCTGGAAATGTACTGTGCACTCCCAGTGCCTGGACTCGACCCACAGCACTTCTACATCTTCTGACAGGGGATGACGGAGCCCTGGCTCATCTGTTTTCTGTTCCTCTGCCCTGGCTCTTGTACGCTGCCCAGGTGGTGTGGTTTGGATCTGAAATGCTTCCTAATGCTCTTGTGCTGAAGGCTCTGTTGCTGCCCTGCTTCGGGGTCCGAGGTGGGCTTTTGGGGCATGACCACGCTGGGAGGCCTCCAATCTCATCTGGGCCTTAATCCACCCCGGGTTCACACTGCAGTGGGCTTTGTTGTACACAAACCAGAATAAATGCTTTGTACTATCAGCTGATTCTCCGAGGTGTTTGGCCACAGGAATGGAAAGCTGACCAGCAAGCAAGGTGGTAAAGCAGAGAGCCATCGGCAGGAGGGGTAATGGCCTTGCAGCTTGCAAACTCACCCAGTGTAGACATGTATCACTTAATAGCAGAGCATGTTCTGAGAAATTTGTCCTTAGGCAATCCCTTCATGGTGTGGCTACCCTAAGCCGTGCTCAAACAAAACTAGACATTACAGTTTCACTAGGCAACATAATCTTACAGGGCTGCCGTGGGCACGAGGCCATTGATACCCAAACTGTCACCCATACGTATCTGTACTCAAACCCAGAAAATAATCTTCTTTATTTCTTTCTCTCTCCTTCTCTCTTTCTTTCATCTTTAAAAAATTTTTTAATGATAATATAATCCAACAAATCGAAACAGAACAAAGCAATAAAACTGGTACAGAACTTTAAAGCCACACACTAGGAAAACAACCATAGCTACCGTAGTATATCTTGTTATCTTCACAATAGCTGTCCATTCATTCCATCAGGTATAGCAAAATCAAACCAAACCAAAACAATAAAAATAACAAAAACAACATTTAATAAAGCAAAGCAATTAATCAGAACAAAACAAAACAACAATATTGGATTTCAAAGGCAAGAGAGAAGGAAATCCCCCATATTTGCTATATTGCATACTGTCATCCTCCCAATAGATGCTCAGACTGCTGGCCCCAGGCCTGCAAAATCAACAAAATATAAGTATTAGTTGCTTTTTCTACCTTAGTTGTCATCAACTCAGCCTGTCCTCCAAACCAGCTGGGCGGTGGGGAGGGGGTGTTGATTCTCAGCCCCTGTGCTGGTAGGCTCAGGGGAGACGCTATTTGACTTTTTCCCAGACCCCACCTGGCTTGTGTGGTTTACCAGAAACCTGGCTTGTTGGCCTTTTTTTTTTTTTTTTTTTTGTGAGACAGGTTCTTGCTATGTGGTTCAGGCTGATCTCGAAATCACCATATAGCCCACATGGGCTAGAACTCACAGTGATGCTCCTGTCTCAGCCTCCTGAGTGCTAAGATTACAGGTGTGTGCCACTGCACCAAGCATGTTTCTTAATACCAGAGACATACTTTGTAAAAATTATCAGATTCAAGATGAACCCATATCATCAAACCCAGACAAACAGCTGGGGAAAGTTTACAATGGGTTACTCCTCTCACATAGCAGTTTCCTGATAACAGGAAACAGGAAGCATTTCAAGAAAGTCCTCAAGCCTTTTCTCTGTGCACCCAGCACAGGCCGAGAGAACCAGGAGGTTGGCCTCTGCCTGCCAAGCGCCACCACCGGAAGGCCCCTCCTTCTGTGCACCCAGTGTGGGTCAAAGGAGACAGACGGACCCACCTCTGTCTGTTGTGCACTGCCACCGAAAGGACACGTCCTGCAGGTAGCCAGTGTAGGCAGAGAGAACCAGCAGATCCACCTTCACCCTCAGGGAACTGCCATCAGAAGGCTCCTTCCTGCAGGCAGCCAGCAGGAGCAGGGACACACAGCCAGGTAAGCCCTGTGCATCCATAGGCGACTATTGGAGGCCCTTGGTTCCCTCAGGCAGCCACCACCCACTAGCAGAATCAGACAAACACACTCCTTTGTGTCTGCCACCATCGTGGGAGTTCCAGTATAGAAACACAGGCTGAGAGAAGCAGCCCCACCTCCATGCACCCTTGATCATCAGCAAAGCCCCAGTGTAGCTGCATAGGTCTAGAGAAGCCTGCTCCATGCCCTGCTACCTTCCTGTAAATCTGGAATTAGAGAAACCCAGGTACCTGTCCCATCCCCCTACACTGCCTAGGGTCAGTCAACATGGGAAGTGTCTGGGACCCCACAACCAGCTTGTTGGGAGTAACCCAGGAGAATGTCAAGACAAAGGAGCAAAAGGCAAACTGAGACCTCTAACCCACAGTCTGTGAGACACAGTCATGGAAGAAAATGGAAGTCACACACCTGAAATCTCTGAAAGGATAGCAAGTAAAGAAACAACGTCATGAGATTGTAAAAGCAGTCAAGTCAGAAATAATGTCTCAGGTAAAAGAAGAACTCACAAACATCCTGAAAGAATTGCTCAGCAGGTCTAAAGAAGACATAGACAATAAACAAGAGCATAGGAAAATGATGGAAACCTTGAATGAATGTAGAAAGGAATTACAATGCATGAAACAGATTCAAAGGGAGATGCAGGAAATTAAAAATTCAATTGAAAGTTGGCAAAACCACTTGAAAGAGAGTGAAGATAAACTTTCAAACCTTGAAGACAGGATTACAGCTAGTGATCATGAAAGGAAAGATCTCTTTTAAAAAAACCATGGAATCAGGAAATAACAACCCAACAGCTACAAGATGATGCAAAGAAGCATAACTTAAGAGTGATAGGTGTAGGTGAAGAAGCAGGGGTCAACACAAATGAAATTAAAAGGATATTCACAGAAGCAATAGAAGAAAACTTCCCAAACATGGGAAATGGATCTGGCATGCAGATAAGTGAGGCATATAGGACTCCAACTAGCCATAACCAAAGTGAATCTATACCCAGACATATAATAATCAAGATCCCAGAAATTCAGCACAAGAATAAAATATTAAAAGCTATTAGAGAAAAGAGACAGATCACCTATAAAGGAAAAACAATCAGAATTACAGCAGACTTATCAACACAAGCCATCAAGAAGAGTTTGGAGTGAAGTATTTCAAACCCTGAAAGAAAACAACTTCCAACCCAGATTGATCTACCCTGCAAAACTATCAAAATTGATGGAAAAATAAGATACTTCTATGATAAAGAACAACTGAAGGAATTCATGACTACCAAACCAACCCTACAGAGAATGCTGAAGGACATTCTACAGAGAGATAAAGCTGACCTTGGCAGGAATAGCAGCAGAGGAGGATCGCCAAACAAGACAGGCAAGTGAATGAAAGGGAAAAGTGGAGAGCCAACAAGGGAAGGATAGCAGAACAGAGACAAACCAATGTATGCCAGTTGTAACCATTTTATGGCCTCAGGGCAGGAATAAAAAGAAACATAGGGAGAGTGTACTAAGAAACAAGATCCATTGATACACTGTACACTAGAAACACATTTAACTGGAAAGGAAATTCATAGACTGGAAATCAAAGGAGAGAAAACAATTGTTTCATGTGACAGGAGACCAAAAAAAAAAAAAAGTAAGAATAACTTACCCATCAACCACAGAATAGATAAGAAAGACATGGTGTTTTCATGCAGTGGAAAGCTACCCAGCTATAAAGTAATCTCCAGGGTCCTGTAGGTAAATGGATGCAACTGGAGATTATGTACATGGCCAAAACAGTTCGAACTCATGTGTGTGAACCCTAGCATAAGAAACAGAAGGAGTTAATGGGATCCAAAAGCAAAATAGTTAATGTAAGAGCAAAGAGGAGGAAATACCTTGGAGGGAAAGGTGGCAACTACTGTCAATTTCTTACTGTCTTATCTTGAACTCTTGCATTGTTTACACAATTTTGTTAGGTTTGGCTTTGTTCTGTCTTGTTTTGTTACATTCTTGTTGTCAGATGGTAGGGGCAGCTATTTTGAATATAATAGGATATATTATGGTAATAATGGTTTCTTTTTTAAAAATTTTTTTAAAAAACTTATTTAAAGAGGGGAAAAATAAAGCAAAACAAAAAAAGGGTAGAAACAATACAGAATTTCAGAAAAAAATGAACAGTAAGAAATCACTAGTTGATACATTACACATTGTCTTCCTGGATGTAGTTGTTCAAGTTACAAAATCAAAGCATACAAAGTGGACATTCTAACAGTGAGGCTGCAAACAGCTCCATTCTCTGATCCAACAAAAACTTAGCAACATAATTATCATTCCTACACCTTTAAACATACATGTAGTTGTATCCTTTAGAGCACCTGCTTTTCCTCCTTTTGCTTTTTAAGTCCATTATCTGTTTAGTTATATCATGTTTCAGGTTACTCAGTACCTTGCTGATCTGTTTTGTTGTTGTTATTTACTTTTTAAAATTTTATCTTATTTATTATTATTTTTTTGAATAGAGCAATGCTATTGATCAAAGCAGAGCAAAACAGAGATAAAAATATTTGCCCTCAAAGAGATGGCAGAGGAAAATCCCCCTTATTTGCTAATCACATATAGTCAAACTCACAAGACATGCTCAGATCTCCAGCTCTCACTTGCTGTGAGGGGGCGGGTAGGCTCATAGCCACCCACCAGAGGGGTGAACTGGCTGCCTGTTTTTCCAGCTCCACAAGGTCCAACATGGCACGTGTTGTATCTCAGGAAACGCTGATATGGTTCTCGCCCTGGGGACGGCTTGCCAAACCACAGCCACTTACCAGAGTGGCATGCTGGCCCATGGTTTCTTATTGTATTGCTTTGAAGTCTTATAATATTTTCATTCATTTGTTTGATTGGTTTTATTCTGTTTTGTTTGATTTTATTATGAGAGATGTTATGAATAGCTATTTTGAATAAAACAAGACATTATGGTAGCCATTGCGATTTACTATCATCTGGCTTTGAAGTCCTACCATGTTTTTGTTCATCTGTTTTGATTGGTTCTATCCTGTTATGGTTTATTTGATTTTATTATATGTGATGGTATAGGCAAATTTTTTGAGGAAAATGAGATATAGTAGCCATTGTTCATTTTCTGTTATTTGGTTTTGAAGTCCTGTAATACTTTCATTCTTTGGAATGGTTTTATACTACATTGTTATGTTTGATATTAATGTGTGTGAAGATATGCTCAACTATTTTGAAGAAAAGGGACATTACAGTAGCTACTATTGATGTCTGGTTGTCTGATTGTGAAGTGCTGTGTTGCTTGCATTGTTCTACTTTGTTCTGTTCTCTTTAAAATAAAAAATTTTAAAAAAATAAAAAGAAAGTCCTCAAAAGTTCAGTCTAGCACAAAGTGCACTGGAAATTTGCACAGTTGTTCTGCGAGGACATCTGTCCTCCAACTGCCCATCACCCATTATTGTTGATCCTTGAACACCCTTGCTATTAATTCTTTGATCAAACACAGTTGTATTAAAATACACTATTTTGTTTTGCTTTTAAAATCTTCCCCATACCACAACTTCTTCGAATAGAGTATATGCATTGCTACTGTTGCAATGCTATTCCAGTCAATTTGTTAATCTTTGTAGAAGCTTGTTCTTTAGAGTAACCAAGTGGCACTTAAATCTGTGAAGTGCTCTTGAATTTGAGGCCCATTTGGATCTGGGTACATGAGCTCTATATTCTGGGGCCAATCTTTGAGTTATTGTTGAATTTTTATTGTAGCCAAATCTTATTTCAAAGATCATGCTATTAAATTGTCACTGAGTTACTTTCAAAAGAATGCAACCATAAAAAAAGCAAAATAATAAAGTTCGTTCATTTGTTTTCTTTCTTTCTTTCTTTCTTTCTTTCTTTCTTTCTTTCTTTCTTTCTTTCTTTCTTTCTTTCTTTCTTTCTTTCCTTTTTACAGTGCTAGAAATCAAAGCTAAGGCTCACACATACTAATTCTGACTGGCTTCACAGAAAGTCCCGTAGCTTTATTTTTATTTCTTCAGTCAAGTGAGCATGTACACTTAAGCATCTGCTTTGTGGCAGATGTTGTGACAGTGTGGGTGGAATGAATTGTCCCTGGCTACTGTCGGCGCCAACCTGACCTGGACCTGCAGGGGCGGCGTATGAACCCAGGACGCACAGGGAGCGTGGGTGTCCATAGCCTCCCAATGGATTCCTGGGCTGAGATCCGTTCCCACTTCAAGGAATCCTGAGAGCAGACCGGTCGGCCTGCGGAATTGGGGGGCTGGGCCTCGGCAGGGTGGGAAGGACTAGATAAAGCATGGGGTGGAGACTCCTTCTCGGATCCTGGCGGCTTGCTAAGCAGGACAGACACGCACATGCGTCCGCCCCATGTGAAAAGGCCGCCCTGGATGCAAGCCCTCCACCTGGAACAGAGCTGCTCAATTTCCTTTGTAACTCATTCAATCTGTGAAACTGCATTATTAGCAACAGAACATAGACTAATGCAACAATGTTCTTGGGTTTTCTTTTCTTCTGTTTCTTTCAAAGTGATTAGTTTATTATATCATGTAAAATTTTGACACTATATCTCTTTTCTTCTGAACTTTAGCTGTATACTAACCTTTTCTTAGACAATAAAAAGCAGGCAGCTCTGTGATAGGTGGTTTGCCTCCACCCCAAGTAATCTCCCCTCAAAGATGTGCCATGGAGCAGAGGTCCAGGAAGAGCAGTGTCCTGCCCTGCTGCTGAGGAAGGGGGAGTGAAGGGCTGAAGTTCTTCCTTTGGTGTCTCTCAAGCCTCAGCTGACTGTAGCTAGCTTTCTGAATTTGGAGATAGATAATCACCAAGCGACCCCAAATGAGATGACATTTATGGAGCGTTTCCGCTGGACACATGTATAGTGATCCTGCCGATTAAAATAATGTTGCTCATTTCCTGAATTATTTATAAATCCCTTAAAATAAACCAAGCATCCTAGGCACAGGCCAGCTTTGGACTTGGTGGTTCCTCACAGGAGCTGCTGGGAAGAGTAGCACACGGCCGCGAAGCCTGACCCCATGATGAGGACGTCTGCGTGACACGGGACAGGCAGGGCGGTAAACAGCTGACCCATGGCTTGAAAATGCCTTGCACTTTGCACGAGAGAGATATCACCATGAGGGTGAGATTTGTTACATTTTACAATGTTTCTGTATTTTATTAAATCCCTGACCTGATGATCCCCAATTTCTTCAAATCAATTTTAAAAGTCTCTAAACATAGTATATATGTACAAATGACATTACAGGAAGAGGCACAAATCTAAGTAGAAGCACTAATATTTTTTTCCAAACTCAATGTTTATTGCACTGGAAATTATTGGTCCATGCTAAAATTATTGTATCTCAACCACAGTAATAATGAAAGGTAACATTTATCGAATGTTTATGATTTGCTGTAAGGTGCTAAATGCACATGTCATCTTAGCCTTGCTGACTTGCTGTGGTCTGAAGGCCTGTCTCTTGCTGAAATCCATATGCTAAAATCCGGTCAGTGATGCAAAAGTCTGTGGGGATGTGGCCCTGGGGCTGTGACTAAGTCTTGGGAGTAGAGCTCTCACAAATTGACTTGTGCCCATAGAAAAGAAGCCACTGGGTACGATGGTGGGCACCTGTAGTCTCAGCACTCAGGGGGCTGAGGCAGGAGGATCACTGCCAGTTTGAGGCCAGCCTCCACTACATAGAGAATTCAAGGCCAGCCTAAGCTACATAGCGAGACCCTGTCTCAAAAAAAGAAAATAAAAGACACCGCAGCAAGGTTCTGGCAAAAGGAGGCCATATATAAATCAGGAACTGGGTTATTACTTTGATTTCAGATTTTCTAGATTCCAGAACTGTGAGAGCACATTTTTTTGTTTGTAAGTTGCTCAGTCTTTGGATTTTGTTACAGCAGCCTGAAGAGACCAAGGCACAGCTATGCAAAGCAAAAATACTCAGTCCCTTTTCCAGATGGAAGCTGTCCAAGGACACACAGCAAGTAGCCATGCCACAGTCTGACTTTTGTGTGACAACGCTCTTAATCACTGTTCTGCAAAGGTGACTTGAATTTCTGCAGTGTATCTTTAACTTCCTTCACCTCTTAAAAATTATGGAATAAGAAGTCAATGTTGTTTTAAAGTCCAAATGGTGAAAAATGTGCAAAGGGAATGGGAAAGTCTTCTTTTCCCCTAACTTGACTTTCCAAGCGGCTTGCCAAGAGGTCCTAGGTGCTGGATATCAGTAGCAGGAAGATATCTTTTAGAAGTGCAGCTGAGTTACAGTGGCCTCTGGGTTCGGCTTCTGTTTGGGGGAACAGCAGAATCGCTCCTATTGCACCAAACCTCCCGCAGATGACAATCACAGGCTCTGGACAAACTGTAACAGGTGATCTGAAGGAGCTTGGGAAGAAACTAGCTGGAAGCCAGGGGAGAGGCGCTGACCCTTGCATGAAGTATGTGATGGTTAGGGAGGTTTTCACACCTTGGTACCTGCCAGCCAGCAAGCTGTGGCTTTGCCTGGTGCCCTCACTGGCTAAGGAATCAGTGGAGGAAGTCTGAGGAGATCACAACTTCCAGGAAATAAGTGTGCACAAGCGCGTGCGTGTGTGTGTCTCAGGAAGGAGAAAGCCACAGATAGCTGCCCCAAAGGATGTGTGTCAGCGCAGCCCAAGTCTCAGGGTGAACGATGCATTATGCATATGCAAGGGAGAGCCCAGGTAATGTGGCACCGGTGAACAGAGCTAACGAGCGACAGCCAAAAACTACAAGGGGCAGAATCTGGGCTCAGATAAGTTCACCTCTGCTAGAACGAAATAAGCAACGCTGCCCAGGGGAACGAATTGGAATCCAGGAGGTCTGTCTACCTCCTACGACCCCAGCTCGGGAGGGAGGTGCGTCGGCGCGTGTGCGCGCGGTTGCTGTGCGGAGCACCCGGCCCTGTCCCCAGCCTCGCGGTCCCTGCTCAGTGGTTCTCTGTCCTGCGGTGTAAACGAAACCTGCTGCACCCTGAGAGTTAAGCATGAGCCTGAGAGAGACGCCAGGAGGGAAGAGCAGCACCACGGTCTCAAAGCAGAATCTCCTGCTGCTTTTAGAGAGGATGGGGTTTAGGGTGCTGCGCAGTCACAGATCGGAGAGAAAGACCAGCTGCACCGCCGCCGCCGCTTTTCCGCAGCTGCTGAAAGCGCGCTCCTGGTGGTGCCTTGACTGCCGACTGTTCTCTGAGCAGAAGGCAGCACCTGCCGGGCGCCTTCCTTACTGGACCGCTCACCTGGCTGAGGCTGAGGCTGACGAGACAGCCACGCCCGAGGGCGAGGCGGGTGCGGGCGCACGAGACAGGAGTGTGCAGACTTGCCAGCGGCACTGCCTCCTGGGCGGGTGCGCGCAGGGCCCAGGTCCGCAGGGCCGGTTCCGAGAGCCCAGGGCGCGGAGGCTCTCCCAACTGAGATGCTGAAGCCCTAAACCCAGAGGCAGCTATACTGGACTTGAAGTAATTAAGTTCATGCGATTATGAGGGTGGGGCCTTTGGCCGGAATGGAGCCCTCTTAGGGGAGGAGGCGACACAGGGACGTCAGGGCGGGATGGGGTCTTGCCAAGTAGCCCAGGCTGGACTCACATTCACCGTGTAGCTCCGGCTGGCCTTGAACTCACGATGATCCTTCTGCCTCAGCCTCCTGACAGGTGGGATTACAGGTGTGCACTGCCACACAGAGCAAAGTCTGTTCACTGAGGCACCTAGTTTTCGGGACTGGTTAATGGCAGCTGAGCTGACTCATCCATCCATCTCAGCTCCTATGTATACTCCATCCGCAGTCAGTGGGCTTAGGACAGATTAAAATTCCCACCCACCAGAAAGTGCTCAAGGGACGAGGGACGCTGACTCCAGGACCATAACAGCAGAGCTAAAGCTGTAGACCCCTAGTTTCCCTCCACCCCAGATGCAAGCCCATTTGCCTGCCCAGGAGATGTGGGAAGGAAACACCATCTACCCTGTGACCCCAAATGGGTAAAGAGCAATAGGGGTTGCCTCCCAAATGTTAGATTTTTTTTCAGTACTAAGGTTGAGCCTAGAGCCTTCACACTAAACTATACCCCCAGATCTTAATTGTGGTTTTTTTTGTCTTTTTTTTTTTTTTTTTTGAGAGAGGATCTCATTAAGATGTTCAGACTGGTTTGAACCTGTGATCCTCCTGCCTCAGCCTCACAAAATTCTGGGATTCAAGGCATTTCCCATCATGCCTGGTTTGAATCTTAGAATTTTATGGCCAATTCCTAGCCTAAATCTGCTTAAACCAGGAGTGAATATTACATCATTGCTCCTTGACTTACGGTGCCCTGCCTTACAATGTGTTTGGTGCCAGTAAACCCATTATAAGTTGACAATGCCACAAGTTCAATCCACTTGCTACACTCAGCCTGCTGACACCTTAGAGCAGCTCAATTATTCACCCTCGTGACCTGGGGGCTGTCGGGGAGTGTGCTGTGCAGAGGCTGCTGCCCAGCATCAGGAAGGAGGCCAGTACTGCATGTTGCTAATCCAGGAAAGAGCCAGATTCAGAATCCCACAGACGGCTCTGCCATTGAGCAAGGGCTCACTCCCTGACTTGCATGCAGAAGTCAGTATCGTGGCACTTTGCAAATAGAAGCTTTAATGTGTGGTCACCTGGCGAGGAGGTAAAAGCTCAACCTGCCACCCTGGTGGGAGGAATTTGTGAGAAGTAAGAGGAGAAAAAGCTGCTTGCTGGTCCGATAACAAGGGGTTGTGTCCTGCATGGAGCTTTTTCGTCCTGTGACCTCACTGACCTGGCATCTTCTGTTCCTGTCCATTTTTAAAAGCCATTCCCAAGCCATAAAAATCATTAGTGAGGGCCTGCAGGCTTTCCTGGGAGACAGCTGAAGTTAAAGAATTTATGTCTGGTGTGTCCAAGCTGTAGCCCACTTCAGTTCTCCTGAATGAGCATGGTTTTTACACAATAGTAAAGTAAAAACAAAACAAAACAAAACAAAACAACCTGTTGTGTGACCCATCGTAAGTAGGGTCAATGTGAACTAGATGAAGTGGAAAAGGCTACTGGAGAAGGGGCCCATTCAGGGCCCCGAGATACGATGGGTATTGAGATACACATAGATTGTTCTTCTCTGAGTGTTGGCACAGAGCTAAAACCTGTGGGATCTCCTGCGAAGGACTGAGAGGAATATTCATAGGCCTTGTGAACAAGCTAGAATTTGTGCTGCGCAGGTGACTCAGGGAGAAGGGAGCTGGATGGTAGAGGAGCCAACCATCGGTGCACCCCTTTCTTACGCCCTTGAGGGGCTAGAGATGGAACTTCGTTACCAATGTCAGAGCAACCACTGCAGAACTTGACCAGCTGTGCCTGTGTAGCGGAACTGCCATGCCACCCTCCCCGAGGCCCTGAAGAGTCTCCTGGTTGGCAATCATGCCCACTAGCACCCCAACTCCAAGCAGAAGCTTGGGAAGCTTCTGGACTGCTGTCTCTTCACCTGGCTGTTCCTCTGTATCCTTCATACTGCACTGTCCTTTACAACAACTTCATGGGCGGTAACGAAAGTGTTTTTCTCAATTCTGTGGGTTGGTTCTAGTTACTAAAGCCAGCAAAGGAGTCATGGGGGTCCGTCACATATAGCTGGCTGGTCAGAGTACCGAAGCCTGGTGACTTGTTGCTGGCAACTGAAAAGAGGCAGTTTTCTGGGACTGACCTGTGGGATCTGATGTTAATTCCAGGCTGAGGGCATCAGAACTGAGTGGGATTGTGGGTAACCCAGGTGGTACTGTGGAACTGGTGTTAGTGTGCACACGTGGAAGCATGTGTACCTCCCTCAATTTCCTCAGAAGTGTGGTGGGTGAACACTGGTCACGGGTCACAGTTGTGTCGTATAAAGAGATGATAGTAATAGGAACTTAGAGAAGACTTAGAAAAAATTAATGAAAGCATTAAAAAGAGACCACAGAAATTCAGTAGGCTACTGTTTTAATTCTCATCTCAGGACTAAGTCACGTGTGAAAGTGTGTTCTTAAAAGGCTCTGTGTGCTTCCTTTGTGCCTTAAATAAGTTATGAAAGTTTAAAATGTCTATGTAATACTTAAAGAGCTTTATAGAAAATTAGATGGACAAATGTCACCTTGCACACAATAATGTGTATTTTTTCTAGCACCCTTGATCATTATCTCTGTGGACACAACTTTCAAATAGTTTCTCACAGCATAATTCATCTACACTGCAAAAGCTCCATAGACCCTCCCGGATCTAAGCCAGTCCTAATTCTTGTATGCACAACGTTTCATACACTTATCTTTTGCATCATCCTTGCATTCTGAAGCCTTAGCACTAACTTCTGGCTAGTTCATGTGAAAGAACAGTTTTCAGTTTGTATATAGGTCCTGCTTTCCTAGTGAGACCTGTCATATTTTAGAACTGTGAAGCTTTATTTTAGGATTCACACAAAATTTAGTTTAGAAGTAGAAAATTCAAAGACTCTGTGGCCATGTGTCCCCAGGTGTCTGTAACCTCCTTTGCATAAAGCAAACTAGTTGTAGCTGTGTGTGTGGCCCGGGGTCACAGATCTGGTTTGGGGGACCCATGCTGCTAGTGTGGACAGGAGTGAAGGGATACATGTCATTTCTAGGTTTTTTCCATTGACAGAATTGGTGGTAGCTTTTCTTTATCCAAAGAAGACATACTCTGAGATCCCTGTGGATGGCTCAAAAATAGATAAACTATTTTTTTCTGATACACACAAACATATGGTAAAGCTTAATTCATAAATTAGATACAGTAAGAGATTAACATTGACTAATAAAAAGAACTATAATAACATTCTGAAAGAAAAGTTGTATGAATGCGGTTTCTCTTCCTCAAAGTATTATACACTCTCCCTCTTGTGTTGCTATGAAACGATACTTACCAGAAGCACTTGAAGTTCTCTCTCAGGCATATTTGAGCTGTTAGCATCAGGACTCTTGCACCAGGAACATTACTAAGTGAAAGGAGGGTGATGTGAATACAAACCCTGGGGTACCATGCAGTGGATTTTGTCCCTTAGATGGCTCCTGAGTGATGGGCAGTGCATGTGTTAGGCCTGTGGCAATGAGCTATGATTTCATTGTGCTGCTCAACACAGCTTGAATTTAAAACTTAGGAATTATTTCTTTCTCTGATTTACCATTTAACATTTTCAGGCTGTAACTAACTATGGGTAACAGAAACCACAGAAAGTGAAGTTGTGGATAAAGGGAGAGTGGCTGTACTTACCTTATATTTTCCTTGCGGTTTTTATTTGTTTTAGTTTTTTGTAGTACAGTAAATCCTCAGCTTACAGAAGAGCTCCATTTTAGGGGGACGTTCATAAGTCCAATTTGTTTCTAAGTCCGACAAAGTGACTCATACACCTTTGACACAAATAGAGAAATGTGCCAGTGATTGGATTCATCTTAAAAGAATAAGGACTGTCCACTGCTTTTCCTCTTGCTTCCAGATATCCTGGGTGCTGGTTGACCACTGTACTGTGGTACACTGCTGCATTGTGAGTAAGCATAAGCAGCACAACTGTGACAATGTCCAGCAGACACCGAGCTACTTCCATGATTTTTCACATCTACGGATGTTTGTAATGAGAACCGGTCATATTTGTGAAAGTTTGCAACTCAAATGTGTAAGTCAGGAACTCGCTGTATTGGAAATTGAACCCAACACCTTCACATTGCTCTATATCCTCAGCCTTTCTTAATTTTTTATTGTGCAACAAGATCACACTAAGTCAGTCGGTTGTCCAGTCTGGACCACAGCTTTCAACCCTCCCTCCTCAGCCTTCCAGAGTGATTTTATAGACATTTTCCTCACCTTGGTGGTGGCAGGAGCAGGTACCTGAGGATGCAAAGACAGCAGCCCTACATGCAAGACCACTCATGGATTGTTAACAGCCTCTCTGGTTAAGTCACCCTCTTCACTCAAGTCTTTAATATAGCTACTCAGTCTTTGTAATAATTAATATACTACTTTCTCTTTAATTATTTCAGGCAGAATATTCAAAATATGCTTCTAGTTTCAAAACCATCCAAAGTTCCGTTTTCTTCTCCCCCTTGTGCTTGCTGAATTCTTTGCATCCCTGATCATGGCTGTAGCACACTGGCAATGGCTACATTTTACAGTGACATCAGGTTCTGGCAGGTTCTTGCACCACGTTCAGGATGAGCGCTCTGTGTGTGAGCTGTTCCCAGGAGCTCATGGTTGGTACTGCTCTGTTGCACACTGTTAGGGTTTACATCTAGATGGCCTCCTTGAGTGACACACCATGACAGACAGGACCTTAGGGAGGTGACTAGGCTGTGGGGGTAGGCAGCTGACTTGATGTTAAGAGGTGGGGTCTGGTTGGAAGAGGTGGGTCACAGGGCTGCTGCCCAGACAGGTACGTCTTCCTCCCTTGCTCCTTCCTTGATGCGGCCTCCCGCTGCCCTGCTATAGACTGTCTCTCCTTGACCAGGCCTCTCTGCCATGCCACCCTGACTTGGACCCATGCCACTATGGACTGAAACCTTTACAAACTGTGAGCCAAACAAATCTTTCCTCCTCTAATTTGTGGATGTCAGGTAGTGTGTCTCAGTCATAAGGAAAATGACTAACACTTTACATGACATACACCTTTAACCTTACCTTGAAATTAACACTAGAAAAAAGTTAAAGGAGTGGCTGGTCTGTTACCTAAGAGTTGGACAGAAGCAAAAGTCCCTATCCTTAATTTAAGGAGATGGTCACAATTTAAGTTTATATCTGGAGAATACTGGGCATTCTTCTCTAAATACCTTGCTTTTCCAGTTTGCTGTTCTAACACTTACATATATATTGTTTCTGTTTCATACTTGTTAATCTTTTACTAAAAACTAGAAAAGAACTAGAGGGAATTAAATTTTATTGAGTGCCCAACATTTTTTGTAAGGCTATGCAAAACAGTGATTAAGAGTAAGAGCTTTGGAACTGATACACTGGGATTTGAATTCCAGCTCCCTGGCTTCCTCATTGCCAGCTTTGGTAAGTAACTTAACCTCACGTATGAAAACCAGGATCATAATGCCAACTGCGAAGCTTTCTGGACATGAAAGAGGACAAGATGCCTAAATGACTGGAATAGACTGAAAAGGAAGTTGGCACAGGGTAGTTAACATTATCTATTGTGTACTCATTTCCTGGTGCCAATTCTATCAACCCAATAAAGGGGGCATTATTATCTTCATCTTATAAATGAAGAAGCAGAAAGTAAAGAATTTGTAAGGTACCACAAATATACTAACTATTCCATAGATGAGGAAGAGGCAGCAGGAAATATTTAACTCTCCAGTGTCTCAAAGTGATACAATTTATAAACCCAATCCAAAGTGTGTCTGTTTGATTTGCAATTTTTAAAACCCCTGATATTTGATAATTCTCAATTTGTTGTCCATCTTAACAGGCTATGGCGTTTCATTACTTACATTAATTTAAGAATCAACTTTTGGGGGTGGGACATATTTCATTGGTAGAATGTGTGCTTAATATGTGCAAGGCTCAGAGATCAATTCCCAGCACCAAACAAGCTGTTATAGCTTGTGCTGTATCCAGATATTCCCTCAGAGCCTCAAGTGCTCGTAGGAGCTGGCCGATTCTAGGGCATATGATAGTAGGGGTTAATACTGACCTAGTCCACTGATTGGCTTAACATAGTTCTGAATGTGGATAATGGAAATCCCACCTGGGTGTGGGTGGGACCAATCAATAGGCCTAAGCCTAGATGGAATAAAACAGGGACAGAGGCAAGGCAGGCTCACTGCTGTTGCTAGCAGCTTCCTGCCTGTTTTGCTGTGGACTATTTCTCCTATGTTAAGCCCCTTTGTTATGCCACATTGTTTTGGAGCCAGCCAACCATGAACTAAAACTTCTACAAATTGTGAGCCAAAATACACCTTTTCTCTTTCAACTATGAGTGTGGGGTATTTTGTCTCAGAAACAAGAAAAGTAACCAAGATAGTAACAGACCTGGGATATTGACATGACTGCTGCAAACAAAGATAAAGTCACAGATGTTGGGATAGTGTCTCTAGGTCGTATTTTTTCATCAGGGTCTCGGCGGTCACTGCTGTTGTTTTCTTCTCCAACCCAAGCCATTTATGATTACTTTTCTGTAATTCTCCTAATCAATTGAAAGTATTTTCTGAGGTTTTATTTTATTTTATTTGAATTTTATTTAAAGAGAAAAAAAGCAAAACAGAAAAAGGGGTAGAAACAATACAGAATTTCAGAAAAAAAAATAAGCATCACGAAATCACTAGTTGATAAATTACATATTGTCTTCTTAGACATAGTTGTTAAAGTTACAAAATTAAAGCATACAAAGAGGACATTCAAACAGTGAGACTACAAAGAAGTTCAATGATCCAGTAACAACTTAGCAACATGGTTATCAATCCTACACACTTAAACATAAATGCAGCCAAATCCTCTAGAGCACTTTCTGTTCTTCTTTTTACTATTTAAGTTCATTATCTGTTTAGTTATATCCTGTTTCAGGTTGCTCAGTACCTCACCAACTTGTTTTGTTGTTGTTATTTACTTTTTAATCACCTTATATAATTCTGTTTTTGAGTTTCTCCTAATCCATGCTCCATGGATCAGCTTTGGTAGAGTTGGGAGATTTTTGGAGGTATTTTGTTACTTTGTTATCTACTTTTTTTTTTGAAGGTAGCAAAATACAGCAGAACAAGACAGAACAAATCCATGCAACTGCAGTGCAGTGAAACTACCACAGAACCTCAAAGCAGGTCACCAGGACACAAGCAATGGGCACAATAGTACAGGCCATTCTGTTCACATTAGCTGTCCTTTCAATCAGGTAGAGGAAAATGGAAGGAAATATTGAACTTATAAAAACAGAATATTGAATAAAGCAGTACCATTAATCAAAACTGAGCAAAACAGTGATAAAAATATTCGCCTTCAAAGAGATGGTAGAAGTAAATCCCCTTTACTTGCCACACTGCATATATTCATCCTCCCAAGAGATACTCAGACTGCCCGTGCCAACTTGCTAACTGGGGGTGGAGTGGGGTGGGATGGATCGATGTCTGATCCTTAGCCCGGGCACCGGCAGACTCCCAGCTGCATACCAGGGCGGCGAGTAGGCTGCCTGTTCTCCCAGCGCCCAGAGTTCCAACATGATGCAGAGCTCAGGAATTGGTGATAGTTCTCGCCTTGGTGCACCTGCAGCTTGCCAGGCCCCCAGCTGCTTACCAGGGGGGACAGTAGGCTGCCTGTTCTCCCAGGGCTCAGAGTTCCAACATGATGCAGAGCTCAGGAATTGGTGATAGTTCTCGCCTTGGTGCACCTGCAGCTTGCCAGGCCCCCAGCTGCTTACCAGGGTGGCCAGTAGGCTGCCTGTTCTCCCAGTGCCCAGAGTTCCAACATGATGAAGAGCTCAGGAATCGCTAATAGTTGAGGTTTTATTTTTAAAGAGAACAAAACCAAACAAAATAAAATAGAATAAAGCCATTCAAAATAAAACAGTGACTTCAAATGCAACCAAATTCTCTAGAGCACTTTCCTGTGCTCTAGACTTCAAAATAAGGTAATAGGAAATCAACAAAGGCTACTATAATGCCTCTTGTTATCTTCAAAATAGCTACCCATACCATCATATATAATAAAATCAAATTAAACAAAACAGAATAAAACCAAACAAAACAATGAAAGCAATACAGGACTTCAAAATAAGATAATAGGAAATTAAAAATGGCTACCATAATGTCTTGTTATCTTCAAAATGGTTGCCCATGCCATCAGATATAATAAAATCAAACCAAACAAAACAGAATAAAACCAATCAAAACAAAACAATGAAAATGATACAGGACATTAACACAAGATAATAGGGAGTTAACAATGGCTACCATCTTCAGAAGGAAATCCTCCATAGTTGCTATTCTGCATATCGTTATACTCTAAATAGATGCTTAGACTACCAGCTTTAGGCCTCCAAAGTCAATCAAACAACATAGGCATTAAATTGTTGTTTTACTTCAGTGGCAATCATCTCAGCTGTGATTCTCTGAATCAGCTGGTTGCTTGGGGTAGAGGAAGGCCTCAACACTTTTTGTCTCCCAGTCTGAGTGCCAGCTAGCTCACAGGAAGGAGTTAGCTTCTTCTTGGTTCTCTTCCCAGGATGCATGGCTGCCACTGGAAGGGATTAACCCAGCCCATCTTCCTGAGGTTATTTTTTTTTTTTTTTATTGCTGGGAATTGAATCCAGAGCCTCTGCACTGAGCTATTTTCCCAGTATTTTGTATTTTTTGTTTTTAGACAAGGTCTCACTGAATTGACCAGGTGGCACTTGAACTTGTGATCCTTCTTCCTCAGTCTCCCTAGTGCTTGGGTTATGCAAGTGATCCCTATAGCTCTTTTCTTTACGTTTACAATCTATCGCTGAGCCATTATGATAGTACCAAAAACAATTAGAGACCAACAAAAGTGGATAATATTGTAATGAAACAGCTACAATAACTCCAATAATTGAGCTGTATAAAAATTTGAGTCTTCACTAGGTGTGACAATGCTGTCTGTAATTCCAGCTACTTGACAGAGTGAGGCAAGAGAACTGGAGTTGGAAACAAGCATGGGCAATGTAGTAAGACCCTGTCTCAATTTTTTTTTCATTTTTTAGTTTCCTAATACAGCAAATTCTTATGACTTTATGTTGCCTTGGCATCCATCTGGAAGATATTCAACTCAATTTTCTTAGGCCAGAAGTAGGACTCAGTCACTCTTGACGCAATTTCTATTTCTCTACCTCCTCCCAGTGCCTCACTGCGGTGGATCCAGATACCTGTCTTTGTCTTAGTTACTTTCTCATTCCTGGGATAAAACACCTGACACTGAAGGAGGAAAGGTTTATTTGTAGATGTTTTGGTCCATAGTTGGCTGGCTCCAAAACAGGGAAACATGGTAGAAGAGCAAGGCAGAGGAGAAACAGTCCATGACATGGTAGGCAAAAGTAGTGAGCCTTCATTGTCCTTTGCTCTCATCCAGGCTATAACCCAGGGTGGGCCTTCTCATTATCTACACCCAGAACTATGCTAAACCAATCAGTAGACTAATTTAATACCACACACCCTTAATTCATAGTCATACCCTAGATACAGCCACCTCTGAAAAGTCCTACCTATGAGTGCATGAGCTTTTGGGGGTCATCTAGATTACAAGCCATAACAGTGTTATAAAACTGCATTCTGGTAACAGCTAGATGCATTCTTTCCACAAACCCAGACAATATGCCACAGTGACCAGTAGGTAGTCATGGAGTGACTCTGTGAAACTTGCCTGCTAGCTCTCAGCCCAATTAGAACTCCCCATGGGAAACTTCCTGGATAATATCCTGAACCCCAATAAGGGATTTAGCCCCACTGGTCCTCTCCCTCTTTCTTTCTCTCTCTCTTTTGCTGGTTGACTTCCCAGTCATTGCAGACCTCCCTTCATCTCAAGAGAGAGACCTCTAAACCAAATTAGAAAGAAATCATAACACTAAAAAACTCATTGCTTAGCAGTCACTCTGAACGTGATCAGAAAAGAGCAGAGACAACAAAGAAATAATTTTTCCTTGGCCTAACTTTCAAGAATTTCTCCTGCTGGCCTTGACAAAAGACACAATACAATCGGCTTTCGACTTCATTCCTAAAGCAGAAGCAGAATAAAATTCACTCCTTTGGCTGAAAGCTGAGCAGGTCTAACATTTAGGATGCCCGGGCACCATGCAACAACAGCAGAATGGGTGTGGCACTAGGAATGTGTGCATGGCAGCGTGTCTTTCCCAGTGGGGCTTCTGGTGGAGGTCTGAGAACTGACGCTAGTAGGAATTTCTCTAAGTTGGCGTTCAGAGTTCGGATGCCCCTTGCTGAGACTCAGGCCCTGTGCCAGTTTCTCTGGGAAGGCCTGCCTGCAGGCCACAGGGCCTTTGTCCTCCTCTGCAGCACCCCACCCGACCTGATCTCCAGGCAGGGCACGAAGCTGAGATCTACCAGGCAGACTTAAGGGAAATGGGACTCAGGATCAGGCAGTGCCCTACTCCAGGCTGTTACACTTTGCAGCCGAACCTAAATAGAACGCGTTAGGGTACTTTCGTGGCTTGCTTAACAAAACGGCCCTAAGGCTTGGTCCAAAAAGTGCAGCCTGGAGATCCTGGGTGGTTCGGAGCACGCTGCGCTCCACTACTGCACAGTTTGGGAAACCACTTTCCACTTTTTGCGCTGACATCCCTCCTGCCAAACTCTGAGCACGCTGCCTGGGCGGGGCCAGGAGGCGGGCCAGGCACTGGGGGCGGGGCAAAGAGGGCGTGCCAGACGCGGGGCGGGGCGCGTGCGCGTTGGCGCCGGGCGCCGGGGGCGGGGCGGCCGTTGGGCGCACGCCGTAAACAGACAACATGGCGGCAGCGGCGCTCCCGGGCGCTCTGGGCACCGTACAGGCCGGCCGCGCGCGCCTCGGCCCCGGCTGGCGGCTGTCCGGCTCGTGGGTAGGCCCGGCTCTGTGGGCCCGGGCCTGGGCGCCTGCGGTCGGGGGTCCCGCCTCGCGGCGGGGTTACGTCTCGGAGGTGAAGAGCGAGGACGAGCTGCGTGTGCGGCCGCTGGAGGAGGAGAACCGCGGTGAGCCAGGGGCAGCATCCCGGGGGCCGCGCGCACTTCTCGGAGCTGCGCGCCAAGGTCGCGTCGGGCGTCGCAGGCCGCGGCCGTGCGGGTGCGGACGCTGCGGGTAGGATGCGCTTTGGTGCTGCAGAGCCCGGACTCGGAAGCAGTTTTCCCCGTGTCTTTGTATCTTAGAAGTTAGTCTTGTTTCGTTTCAGTTAAATGATTCGGAGGACTTTTTGTCTTGCTGAGCTTTGGGGGCAGACAGCGTGCAGGAGGAGACTGATTTTGCCTTTGTGTTTGCGTGTGCCTGGAAGGCAGACTCCAGGCCAGGCCGGAGGGTACGAGGCTGCGGTACTGAAAAGGAAACTTGGTTCCTTCTGCTCGCAGTGCTGGAAAGAGCTGGAGGGGTCGCAAAGGGTGTCACGGCGCATCGTTCAGGTTATGCCAGGGGACCATGCATTTAGTTTTGGCATGCATTTATTGGACACCTATAATCCATTAAGAAAAAGTGAAAAACGAGTATATCAGGGTTTTTAAGAAGCACTTGGAAGCATAGTGAAGAAGATCTGGAATGCTAACCTTAAAGGCCTGGTGAGAGCAGAGAGCTTCAATACTTGGAGGGTTTGCAGTGAGAGGAACTCCAAGGCAGTGTTTAACAGGCAGTGGATAGTAAGGGTTCCTGGGCAAATTTGGCTGCATTTCAGCTATCAGGTATGCAGTCATGTAGCATTGTTTCTTGGGTGGTTTCTTTCATGACTGTCCATCCCACAATATGTCTATTGGCCTCCAGTCATTCTTCTTCCTAGTGTATTCCTCAAGTTAGTGCTAGGGTTACCTCTTCCAAGCCTAAGAATCATTGCTTGCTCAGTTAAAAACCTGTCATGGATCTCTGTTACCTGTGAAACCTTCTCAACCATTAGGCCTCACAAGTCTATTTCTCTGCCACTGAATCTAGGCTTTTGCCTTTCCCTGCTCTTTTTTTTTGTGTCTGGGCTATAGCACACTTTTCCTGGTGTGACTCTTCCCCTTCTTCTGCCAGCGTGCCTTCCCCTGGCATGGTAAGCTTCTACTCTAATTGTGTGCTGTTTCAAAGATCGTCTTTGCAAACCTTCTGGCAGAAATAGAGCAGGCAGATGCATAGTGCACAGTCATTCTTGATCCCTGCCTCCCCATGGAGCACATCCAGGACAGGATCCCGTCTTCCCAAGTGTCTGGGAGAGCTTTCCATGTTCTCTGTGCTGGTCTTCCCGTGCCAATCCACTGGACTGCTCAGCGGTCTGCCATAGGTCATTTTTCATGTTATAAAAAATGTATTTTCATATATTTTATGGTTATGTGACATATCTTAGTAAAGGTAGATTCTGAGATGTATGTACTTATTTTCTACTCCGAGATGTAATTCATTTACCATAATGTGACGATCTCACACTGTGCCTTTGCTTTACTTCATTCACAGAGTTGTATGGTAGCTGTCTGCATGGTCCAGTCTTTGTCCTGTGGTTTCCCATTGCTCCCTCCCTAGCTCGTAGGAGCTTACCTACTTTCTCAGTGCTTTGTCTACTCTGATGAAGTCCGTTTTTAAATCTTTTTTCTTTTTAATTGATGTTAAGTGGAATTTTTCTTAACTTCATTTTCAGATTGTTCATTGCCAGTACATAGAAATACAGTTGATTTTTGTACAGCACAAGTTGCACAACTTTGATGAACTGTCTTTTTTTTTTTTGGTACAGGGATTGAACTCTCCACCCTGCGCTTGCGAGGCAGGCGCTTATGCCACTGAGCTAAATCCCTGGTTCCTTTCTTTGTTTTAATAGTGTTTTGTGGATTTCTTACTACTTTCATTTGCAAATAAGGTAATTTTACTCCTACCTTTTCAATATGGGTATCTTTTAATTCTTTTTCTTACAGTTGATGTACATGAAGCCTCCACAGCAGGGTCCAGAATAGTGAGTGGGAGGAGCATTCAGACCTCACCATTCAGTGTGGTGTTAGTAAGTTTTTGTTTTGTAGATAGGCTCTATCAGTTGAGGGCATGTCCTTAAATTTGTTTGCTGAGTGTTTTATCATGTTGAATGTTTTCAGATATTTTTCTGAATCCATTGGGGTAATCGTGGTTTTGCTTGTTGAACCAGTTGATGTGATGAATTACATTAAATGATTTGTAAATATTGACCTGTATTTGGAGACTTGGAGTAAACCCCATTTGTTTGTAGTGTAAATCTATTTTACATATGGTTGGATTTTATTTGAGAGTTTGTATTTTGAAAGTGTTCACATCTGTGTTTATGAAAGATACTGATCTTAAATGTCTGATTTTAGAATGAGGTGTGCTAATTTCATAGGATGAGCTGGGGTATTTGCCTTACACTTTTATTTTCTGAAGGAGATTGTAGAGAAATGATGTCATTTTGTTGGTATTTTAGAGGAATTTATGTTTAATGCTTTCTGTGTTGGAAACTTTTAAACTATGCTCAGGCTGGTCTCAAACCTGCAATCCTCTTGTCTCAGCTTCTCAGGTGTTGAGTTTAGAAGTGTGTGCACCATTGTGCCTGTTACACTTTTTTTCTTTTTCTTTTTGGCAGAACTGTGAATTGAACCCTGGGACATGGTAGGCAGGTACCTAAGATATTTTCCAGCCTTTGTTGCCCTTGTTTGTTTGTTCATTCATTCTATTGCTTAAGCATTCTCTTTTTCTGTGTGTGTGTGTCTGTCTTACTGCTTCCTGTGATTCTGATCAAGCATTTTATATGATTTCATTTTGTTTCTTATCTTAGCCTATCAGTTATACTTCTTTAAATGTTTTGTAGTGATTTCCTTAGAGTTTTGCAATATACATTTATGGTTAATCTAAATTTACTTTTAAATAACATTGCACTGCTTCCTGGTAATGAAAGTACTAGCATTCTCAGTGTTTTCCTCCTGTTCTCTGTAACAGTGCTATTCACGTCCCTTTTGGAACTAGAATCACCTATACATAGTTCTTTTTTAAGAATTGCTACCTTTTAGGCCAGTTAGGAATTATAAATCAAAGAAAAATCTTAAATTTTATGTAGTACATTTGTTAGCAGAGGTAGATAGATATACTTAATACTTCTGTTTTTATTTGTAGGACAAATGAAAACTTGTTTTTGGGAATGAGATTTTTCATTATGGTGGGAGGAAAAAGTACAGATACTGAATGGGGAACACAAGGTGTGAAAGAAACCTGTAATGGTTCATTTAGGATTAGGCTTAGGATACATTTATGCTTTCAGGTAACCCTAAAAACCGTAAGCACAATATCACATGTCTGCTAGTTTTGTGCACTGAAATAACCTAAAAGCCATGATGCTTACTGTGATAGTTAAGATAGTACCTGGATCATGGTTTCTAAATACAGCTTTCTGACAAAAATAAGCCAGTGCTCTTTGAAGAAATAGCTGATTTTCTTTCTGGAACTGGAAAAATGTAATGGGAACCTGGAAAACCTTCTTGAGTCAGCAGTAAGCAAATACTCAGGGAATAAATACCAACAGGAATATTGAAAGGGTGTGGCAGTGGCTGCAGAGAGGTCAACGGAACACTCAGAGGCATCGTGGTGCTGTTGGGTCATAGGGTGTTGCATGAAGAGTCCGTGATGCCATGGGAGTGCTTAGTTGGGGGAGAGGAGAACTAGTGTTTAGTGAGGAAGGGTAGCAGAAATCCACTGGATCGGAGTCTGCCGGAATGATCTTGGCTGCATAACCTTGAAACCCTTTATCTTTCTCCAGATGGGCGCCAGGTCGTCCCAATGCCATTTGTTCATCTTTTCTCCACGGATTTGAAAAGCCAATTTTATCTAAATTTAACTGATTTTCCAGACATTTTATTGTTTTACTATCACTCTATATATTTTACTTCTACTGTTATATTAATTAAGATGCTGTGTTATGTTTTAGTATACGATAGGGCTGGTTCCTCTCTCCTTTACCATTGCTTTGTGTTTTGGGGGGTGTACTTCATTCTTTTCCCATATGA
The DNA here is from genome assembly GCA_004027455.1 of Hydrochoerus hydrochaeris. Lineage (NCBI taxonomy): Eukaryota > Metazoa > Chordata > Mammalia > Rodentia > Hydrochaeridae > Hydrochoerus > Hydrochoerus hydrochaeris. The sequence continues at coordinate 37,353 of PVLA01009521.1, read as the reverse complement.
ACATTAGAATCTTTATCAATAGTTTCAGAATTGAGATTGTTTTGAATTTACAAATTAGGAAAGTATTCATGTTATTTTTCCCTATGGAAGAACATGCTATGTGTTTTCATTTGTTCAAGTCTATTTTTGGGTGTTTTGACCTTTTTGTTTATTTGTTTCTTGAAACATATGTATTCCAGACTGGCCTTGAACTCACTAATGTAGCACAGGTTGATCCTAAACTGGTGGTGATCCTCCTGTTTCAGCCTCCCAAGTGCTGGGATTACATGTTTTAGTTTGAATGCATGTCCACCAGTAGGATTGGCACAGTTCTTGCTAAGTATGTCTCTGCCATCCTGCTATGCATTCTGCCTCCTTCCCTCCTTTCTTACTATTAACTACCATTATCTAATTATGTAATACTTTTATTACCCGCTTGAGAACCTCCAGAATAAACTTCTTCATTACTCTTCTCCATTGCCTTCTCCCCAACCTCTGGGAACTACTAATCTCTCTGCTAGGTATTCCATAGACATAGAATGATAGATGCTCTTCTTTTTCTAGAAGCATGAAGTCCAATATTAGGTTATTTGAGCTCACTTTTTTTCTGATATGAGAATTTATTGCTGTAAATTTCCCTTGTAGGACTGCTTTCATTAAATTCTGGAATACTGTATTGGCATTACTGTTTAATTGTATCAATTGTCAATTTTTTTAATTTTATCTGTGACCCATTGGTTGTCCAGAGGATGTCATTTAATTTCCATGTGTTTATGTAGTTTTTGTTCTTTTTTTTGCCATTGATTTCCAATTTCATGGCACAATAGCCTGATAATATTCTTGGGATAATTTCAGTTTCTTTGCATTTACTTAAGAGTGTCCTGTGAGCTAATATGTGGTCTATTTTGGAGACTGTCCCTTGAGCAGCTGAGAATGTATATTCTGATATTGTGGAGTGGAAGACATCTACTAAGTCCATTTGTTCAGAGCTTTGGATCAGTTCTGATTTTTTTGTTTATTTTTTTTGTTTAGTTGATCTATTTGTGACAGTGGGGTAGCAAAGTCCCCCATTACAATTGTATTAGTGCTTATTTGATTTTTTTGTGTCTGTTAATGTTTGTTTTATAGAGTTGGGTGAGCTGCTATTTGGTGCATATGTATTTATGATTGTTGACGCTTTCTCTTGGACTGTTTCCTTAACAAGTATGTAGTGATCTTTGTCTCTCTTGATTAGTCTTGGCTTGAAATGCACTTTGTCTGCAAAGGAATAGCTATCATTACTTTTTTCTGGCTTCCTGATGCATGGAGTATTGTTTTCCATCTTTTGAGTTTTACTGTATGAATTTCTTTTTGCATTAAATATGTTTCTTATATGGAATGTTTTGTTGGATCTTGTTTTTTTTGATGCATTCTGCCTTTTTTTTAAAGAGAAAAAAAGCACAGAAAAATCAAAAAGCAGTCAAAGAAAAGAGAAACAACAAAAGCCAAGTAACAACAAAAACAATAGTGAAACAGGATTTCAAAACAAGGTGATAGGAATTTAACAATGGTTGTTTTATTGCATAGTGTTATCTTCAGAATAGTTGCTCAGAGTACCAGATACAGGCATGCAAAATTGATCAAGCAATGTGATTTTCTTTGAGCAGTTTCTTTCTCTTTCATTGGTTGTAACTTTTGTATCTTATTTAGTTTCAGTTTCCTACACCAATGAAGACAATATGGTGTTTACATTTGAGCGATTTATTTCACTTATGAGTATGGTCTCTAGTTGCATCCTCTTATCTATAAAATAAAAGCCTCTAGTTTATCCTTCTTTACAGCTGAGTAGTATTCCATTGAGTCTGTTTCTTTTGATTGATGAATAGAGACTATTTGCATTGAAGGATATGACTGATATGTATTGACTTATCCTTATCATATACTTTTCCTGTTGTACTCAGAAATCAATAGCATCCCTATACACAAACACAGACTCACTGAGAGAAATCAGGGAAATCACATCTTCACAATAGCATCCAAAAAAGTGAAATACTTAGGAATCAATCTAATGAAGGAAGTAAAAGAGCTGTACATTGAAAATTACAGTACTCTGAAAAAGGAAATTGAAAATGATGTTAGAAAATGGAAAGATGTCCGTTGCTGTTGTCTAGGAAGAACAAACTTTGTGAAAATGGCCACACTCCCAAAATTGTTATATAGATTTAATGCGGTTGTGATCAAAATACCATTAGCATACCTTACAGATCTAGAGAAAACATCCTAAAACTCATCTGGAACCAGAAGAGATTTAGAATAGAAAAGTCAATCCTGGGTAACAGAGGCAAGGCAGGAGGCATCACAACCCCTGACTTGAAATTATACTATAAAGCTGCTGTGATAAAATCAGCATGGTACTGGCAAAATAACAGACCTGACAACCAGTGGAACAGATTAGAAAATACAGATGCAACTGGAAACACACTGAGTCACCTTATCTTTGAAAAAGGGGCCAAACATGTTCACTGGAAGAAAGCTAGCCCCTTTAATAAATGGTGCTGGAAAAACTGACTTTCCACATGCCTAAGACTAAAACTAAAACCAAAACCATGCCTACCACCATGAACTAAACTAAGTCAAAGTGGGTCAAAAGTCTAAATATTAAAACAGAAACACTAAATGTACTGGAAGACAAAGTAAGTAGAAAACTTACTTTGGGATAGGCAGAGAATTCAACAAAACTCAAACTGCATGGAAGTACTTCAAAGAATCAATGACTGGGATCTCATCTTATTAAAAAGCTTTTTTACCTCAAAAGAAATCACCAACAGAGTAAAAGAAAACCCACAGATTGGGAAAAAATTATAAACAACTATCCCTCAGACAGAGGACTTTTATCTAGAACAAATAAAGAATTGAAAAAAGTCAGGCCCCCCCCCCAAGTTCAAAAACTCAATCCAAAAATGGGCATCTGAAATGAATATATACTTCTCAGATGAAGAAATGCAAATGGTGAGTAAATATATAAAAAAAAAATCACTGATCCTTTGCAAAATGCAAATTAGAATAACAGTGACATTCCACCTCTCTCCAGAAAGAATGACCAAGATCAAGAAATCAACCAATAACAAATGCTGGCAGGGCTGTGGGGAAAAAGGAGCCCTTTTCCATTGTTGGTAGGAGTGTAGACTGGTACAGCCACTGTGGCAATCAATGTGGAGATTCGTCAAAAAACTAGGATTAGAGGTTCCATTCGACCCAGCTATTCCCTTTCTGAGTATTTTCCCAGAAGAATTAAAAACATCATACTATCGCAATATATGTGCACTCATGTTTATAGCAGCACAGTTTGTAACAGCTAAATCTTGAAACAACCCAACTGCCCATCAGCTGAGGAATGGATAAAAACATTGTGATATTTTTATACAATGGAGTACTACTTGAGTATAAAGAATGAAAAATTAGAGGCTTTTATAAATAAATGGATGCAACTAGAGACCATACTCATAAGCAAAATAAATCAGACTCGTGTGTGTAAACCCCATATTGTCTCTCAGTTGGAAACTGAGAGAGTACATAAGGTCCAAAAAATAACAGTGGATATCGTGAAAAGGAAAGAAACTGCTCAGAAGGAAAGAACAACTGGAATGGGGGAAAGGAGAAAAGGGAAAATAATATCTATATATACACACACAAGATAGTTAATATAATTATACTACTAATTTCTTGTTCATTGAAAAGAATAGTGTGTGCTTGTGCTGTTTGATCAATTTTGCATGCCTGTATCTTGTAATCTGAGTAACTACTTGGAAGATAACAGTATGCAATATATTAACCTCTGTTACTTTTCTATTGTTATGCAATTCTCTATCATTGTTTTTAATTTATTTCTTTTTAAAATAAAAAAATTGAAATTCTGTATGCTTCACTTCTGTGTCAAATTCTTTTTCCATGATTGGGAAGTTTTTTCCATTACTTCTGTCAACTGGTTTTTTGTTACTTGTGCTATTGCTTGCTATTTTGATGACTGATCAATTTTATATTCTTTTTTGCATCATCTAGCAGTTTTTGATTGATTTTTATAGATACCCAGGAGATTAAAGATTCTATTGAAAGTATACTCAGCAGAATAACCCAATGTGAGGACAGAATACTGTACTTTTACATGGTTCCTTTGTATTTTTCAGAAAATCCAGTCTGCTTTGTTACTTCCAATGTTAGCATTTCAGAGAGTTCAGATGGCTGCCTTTTGAATATTTCTGCCTCATTCCCACCCTGGGTTTGCCTTGTGTGAGCTGGAAGTCTAAGGTTGCAGCTTGTTTTCTTATCTTCTCATTTTCTTTTTCTCTGTCTCTTTTTTTTTTTTTTCCGGTTAACTTTCTGTGTCAATACTTACAAATTGCTTATCGTACAGAGTTTTGTTGCTGGTATTGAGAACTCCTTAGGGAATGACTACTTTTTGGAGATGTCTTCTAGCTGTAGCTGGCTTTTGGCTTTTGAATCTGTTGCAAGATCCTACCTCTTCAGTTTCTTTTGGGAAGAAGTTACTGTCTATTTAGCCCAGTCCCCCACTCTTTGGCACTGACCTATAATACCATTTATGGCCCTTGGACAGTCTTGGTCCTGGCATACAAGAAAGAAAAACTGACTAGAACAACCGTGTGACCTTGGCCAAAGTGATAGCATCAAGCACAGCTTAGAAAATAACAAACTGTGATAACTGTTAATTTGCCACCTTTAACCATATAACCTACTACTTTAACCATATGGTTATATAGTATAACCATTACTACAAGATTTGTAGTAATACAACAAAATGTAAAACAAACAAAAAAACAGAATAAACAATGAAGGAAAGAAAAAGACAAAGAAGAAGCAAAAATATGTCCACTTCCGGGCCTGTCTCTTCTGTCACTGGTAGACACACACAGCCCAGATCCCTGCTGATTGACCTCAGCAAGCCTGCAGTAGAATTATGGTGGGATGGCAGATAATCCATCAGACCTGCGCTTTTAGCTCCACTGAGGTGTTTTGGCTGTGAGGCTGGGACCCGAGTTATTCAGTCCTCAACACTCTGGGTGCCTGTTGCTGGCTTGAACTTGGCTGCCTGACCCTGGCTATTTTCCATGGCTGCACCTCACCCTGACACTGGGAGCCGATTTTAGATGGAGCAAGTCCACAGCTGCTGTGGGTCCCAGGTGCAGCTGGTTCCTTTCCAAAGTGGCAACGAACTAATCGAGCTCTCCTGAGGATATCTGAACTAGAGCTACTCAGCAGCCTCCACTGCTCCTTTCTGCTGGTGCATGTCTTCAAACGGAGGTTTCGGGGTTGCTGATGGTCACTGTGCCTCTGTAGGTTCGAGCTGCCTCTATGCTGCTGAGGGAGAAAGTGCTTTTTGTCACCTCCCTCCTTTGCAGTGAAGTCCCTCTCTTTGCTCTCTGTTGTGGGCTCCAGTTCTTGCTTCAGATCCTGGGGATCCACCCTGCTCCTTCTCTTCCCCATGTTGGTATATTTCAGGTTCTGGACTTCAAATTTCACAGTAGCTGTTCTGCTGCTGCTTTCCACTCCATCAGCTTTCTAGAAGTCCAGTTAATTTGTGTATTGTGAAGGTGTTCAGTCTTATGAATTTGAGCTATCTGTATTTATTTTTGTATTTTGTTTTTTCCTTGCCATGTTTGAGATTGAACCGAAGACCTCATATATGCAAGGAAAGTGCTCTACCACTCAGCTACCTCCTGGCCTTTGTTAGTACTTCATTTGTCTCTGTTTTCCTTCTACTAAGCATATGTAACTGAACACATTGTTGCTTACTTCATTTTATTTTATTTTTATTTTTTTAGTACTGTATTGGGGGTCAAACCCAGGACTTGGCATATACCAGGAGCAAACCCTCCTCCAGTGTTATTGTTTTGAACAAATTATTTTCTTAAGTCAATTAAGAAAAAGAAAAATAAGCTTTTATTTTACCTTCACTTATTCCCACTATGATGCTTTTCCTGTCATTATGTAATTATGAGTTACTGACCTATAAACAATTTTTTTTTGAGAAGTTTCTCCTAATATTTCTTGCAGGGTACTTCTGGCAACAAATTTTAGATTTTTTTATTTTTTTGTATTTGAGAAAGGCTTTATTCATCCTTCATTTTTGGAGGAGTGTATTATAGTATCTAAAATTCTGGTTTGGTGATTTCTCTCCTCAACAGCTTAAGTAGAATCGTGTTACTTAACGATGGAGATAACTGATCTTGGAGCTGAGTCCTGGGCAGTCTTGTCATTGTGTGCACACAGAGCGTGCAGTCGTGAATCTGTGATGTAGCTGCTCCATGTCTAGGTGGTGCTGCCTTTTGCCTCTGGTCCCATGGTGAACTGAACAGTTAGTTTAAATCAAGCTCTGGAGAAGGGTGCACTCGGGAGACAGTAAAGACAGAACGGTTGTGGATGCTGCTGGCATAACATGGCATACTGTCCCATAGTAAACTTTTTTTTGTTAGTAGGAGTGCACCCTAAAATGATGATTAACAGAAGAGTAGACGTGTAGATGAGTAGCGTGGTTGTCAGCATTAGCGAGGATTTTGTATGGTACTTGCTTGTGTGCTGTGCATCCATGTGACCGGTGGCACAGAGGGTTTGTTCATACTGGTACCAGCACAGACCATGAGCCAGAGGTCATGCTGTGGTAGCAAGATGGCTGTGAAATCCCTGAGTGGTAGAGACCCCTGCAGTAGACCAACAGGGTTCTTACATTATCATTAGAGGTGTTTATTTTCTTCTCTCCTTTCAGGATTTTTATCTTCCAGGCTCTACAGTTTGAAAATTGTGTGTCCTGACTGATACTGTTGGCTTGCATTTTTCTTGACTTTTTCCTACTTTCCTGGGTCTGTGGGTTAATGTCTGACGTTAATTTGAGGGAACTACCAACCATTGTTGTTTCACATCTTCTTTTCCTCCTGGAGTTCTCATTGTGTTACACCTTTTGTAATTGTCCCCTAGTTCTTGAATCTGTTCTTTTTTCCTCTGTTGTCTAGTGTTGGTGGTATCTTTTGTGACGTGCTGAAGCTCAGAAAGTCAGTACTTAGCCAGGGACTGTGTCCCCTTCCACACAGACCCCTCCAGCCTCCTGTCTGCCGCCTCTGGGCTTCTGTGCCTCGGTGCTTCAGTGCTGCTCCCTGCAGTTTTATGCCTTTGGATCTCTGCTCAGGCAAGCTATGGTTCTTCACATTTTCTTGCGTTTCTCCAGCTTTAGGGACACCAGTTGGTACAATTAGCTCTTCTCTGATAGATCTGAGGAGAGTTTTTAAATTTTTTTTTTTTCAGTTTCTTTAGTGTTTTACTTTTTAGGATTGAGTGACCGTTTTCAGCTCTAACATGCTGTGCTGCAAAGTAGAATTCCTATTATTAAATTATTTTTCTAATTTCATTTTTGGTTGTGTTACTACATAATTGTCATGCAAGCTTTGTTGTAGTTTTTTTTGTGGATTCTTTGGGGTTTCCCCCTTTCCTCCAGACCCTGTCATTTCTGACAACGAGGTACTTTCACATCATTTGTAGCATGTAAAACATTTTGAATTGTGTATTACTTCGATGTTTGTTGATGTTTGTCTTTCCCTCTTAGAGGACCAAGCACCATAATGCATACTCAATACAGTTGAATAAATACATCAGGTTTTAGCTGCTTAATTTTCTTCGTGAGGAAACTGAAGTTGAGCAGTGTGGCATAGTGGTTCTGATGTGGAGCCGATTGCTGCTCACTGTCTGAAAGCACTGAACCTCTTCAAGGCTCAGGGTCCTTGTTGTTAACTGATGATAGGCGTAGTGCCTGTCTCTTGGGTTGCAGGGGTTACGTGAGTTAATTCACCTCAGGCTCTGGAGTATTAACATGCTCAGTTGGAGGTGGCTTTTGGGATCCATTCAAGGTCATGCAGAGTCTGCCATAGGTAGAGGTTCTGTCTTGTGTTGTTCTGCACACTGAAATCACTTGGGAATCTTGTATTGTGAGCTGAAATCATTTTTGTACTTGCCTTAGAAATATGTCCAGTTTCTTGGACAGGAGAAGTATACATTTCATTGTCTTCTGTTTAATAACTCTTTGCATTTAAAGACCATTCTCAGTCTGGAGGAAGGCAGTTCAGTTATATGGAGAAAATCATGCTTACTCAGGGCAAGAAGCTTTACAGATTGTATCAAACTTTGAATATCCACTAAGGTCTTTGAATTCAGATATTATGAAATAAATAGTTAAAGGATTTTAAGGAAATAATGAATTCTATATGTAGGTTTGTTTTTAGAAAATTGATCCAACTCTTCGATTGGAATGATGCTCTGATGAAGTTAGGGGAGGTAGGCGGGAGGCCTGGGTTTAGTGCAAGAGATAATGAACTTTGTTTTCTGTGGATTGAGTTAGAGTTGCTTGCATGTCCTCAGTGTGGAGGTACCTTCAGTTTAAGTGTGGGACAGAAGTCAGGAGAGAAGCCGGGATGTGAGAGCTGAGAACTGCGTGGTGCTGCAGAAGAGGAGGTAAATGCAGCATACTTGCACAAAGCAGCTCTGATGATCCCAGCACCGCGACAAACTTTTGTCAGCCATCACCCCTTTATGCCAGAAGGTGACAACAGTATACTTTAAGTGGTATCCTGTAATTTCCCATTTTCACCAGTTAGTGTGGCCCTCCACCAGGTAGTCTGATTTAGTGATGCAAAATTTATGTAAGTACTGTGGTTTAAAGAAAAGGCTTGTTTTGAAAAGGAAGGTAAGCATGAAAATAAGGATAGAGAACTTAAAGGAGGTGGTGGATTTGTTAAGTCCCATGTCAGTTAGACATGCTAGAGTCTCAGTTCTCTGAATGCTGCTCTAACTCAAGTGTGTCTTGTTTTTGCACCTCCCTCCCTTTCTTTAACTAGGCATCGTGGTGCTTGGAATCAACAGAGCTTATGGCAAAAATTCACTCAGTAAAAATCTTATAAAAACGGTGAGTATGAACATTAAAATGTTTACTTCTAATATTAAGATCTAATGTTGATATCAGTCTGAAAATAATTTTTTTTCTTTTTTCTCCTTACTCTCCCTATTTTGATTTAGTTATCAAAAACTGTGGATGCTTTAAAAGCTGATAAGAAAGTTCGGACCATAATAATTAGGAGTGAAGTCCCAGGGATATTCTGTGCTGGTATGTAAATGAATTTTATTATGAAATAATAGCCGTTTTTTTTGTATTATGAAATTATGTTAAAGTCTGTTTTACTAAAATGCTCTGTGGTTTGAACTTCATTGCCAGCAAGCAACTCTTCTTTGTCTGTTTTTTTTACAGTTTTACAAGAAAAAATACTTATAAAGAAAAATTTATAATGTGAGTTGTTTTAGAAGTTGAAACATAATTTGAGCTATTGAAATATTTGTGGCACATGAATAGTATTTATGAAACATCTGTTGGGAAGGGGAAATTCAGTCACCTGTCCCAGCATTATGCTTTGTACTTTCAGTTGTGTAAACAGTACTCTAACTGACCAGCAGTGCCTGCCACGTCACAAAGCATTCAGTGTAGAGTTTGCTTTGGAAATTGGTGGTCATAGCAGCACCCACCTGGGTGTGTGCTTGTGGTTGTACAGTGTTTCCAGGTTGGTATTTGGGGCAGCAAAAGATGTGACTAATTCACTTGTTTTCTGTTCGGGTTGTATTACCTAAGCTAAAGATTAATGTAGCTTGCATTTTACTAATTTCTTACTTTTTCTAAGTTATTCAGTGAATCTGTTTCAATTAGTAAAAAGTGTAGGTGATCAAGATGAGAAAAAGCTGGTAATTTGTGGTGTCTTATAATTTACCAGGAAGCAATAAAGATAGAATTTAAAGCATAAAGTACACTTTTTCAGTCAAACTGTAAATGGAATTATTCCCTTGAAGTAATCTGATATTTAGGGAAACTACTGCAGTGTTCTGTTTATTAAGCAAATATTTACTGAATATGAAGAATACATATAGAATACTGGAACAGTTCTGAGAACATGAGAGAATATTTGTAGACAAATGTTTTTAGAGTTGTCTTACTTGTGGTGATGTCCTTTAGTGTGCTCAGTCCTTTTAAACTTCAGTGTTTTACCTTAAAACATTGTAGATTTATGATCACTTAGGAGTACATAGTGCAAGTGGGTTATATTTTGGCTTTGGTAGGATTTTATTGCTTTCTTCAAAAGTAGTGTAACATACTTAAAAAGGTTAGATTCAACTCCTGATGGCACCAGTACCCTCCTGTGCTTGGACTGTGGTGGTTGACATTCCAGAACTCTGCCTTCGCATTTGTCAAGGGCAATACTAGCTGCCGATTAGGGGTGTTAAAAGATTTCACTGTGACAGTGTCAGGAAAGTACAGTGCACTAAAGTTGGCCCCTGGTCTCTTATGTGAAATGGTGTGGTGTTTGCATGTAGCTTACCCACATCTTCCCATAAACTTTAAATCGTCTCTAGAGCACTTGCAATACCCATTGCAATGTAAATGCTCTAGAAATAGTTTTATACCATATTGTTTATGGGATACTATCTTGGACGTTTGCACTTGTTCAAGAGAGGGGACCCCCCCCCCCCCGCACCATTTTTCACTTTGTGGTTGGTTGATTAAGAAGATGTGGAATCTGGAGATACAGGGCCAATAGTAGTAAATAAATGATAACTCTGTGGTTCTTATTAAAGGTTTTGCATACATTTCAAGTTCTTTTTTTCTTAAACAATATGGGGAACTTATCCCAAGAGGGTTATGATTCTTATTTCTGTAACTTTTAGAATAGAAACTTTTAGACCAGGTGAACATGGTCTCTAGGTAAATTGTTCTCGCACCATGATTGATAGCTTTGCAGTCTTCTTGGGATGATAGAGCAGCTAGTTAGGAAGCTGTAGTGTGTTTTAGGGCTTTTAACGAAGGCTGAGTGCATGAATCTTTGAGGAGTGGTAGTGATACTGTGAAGGCAGGACAGCACTGTTAGCATTCATTTAGCTTTTGTCTTTCCAGTAACAGTAGGTTTTGTAATTACCACACTATAATTACTGGTAGAGGTCTTTTTACTTTACCCTTTCTTTGGCTTCCATTTATTTATTTATTTATTTATTCTGCTTCTCTGCACAAATAATACTATTTGAAAAAGGACTTCAGTGATTTCTTGCAGTTTGTAGCTGTCTGTTGCTGGTACCTGTTAAGGGACACATTAAATAATATTGTAAATAAACAAAGTACTGTTACATAAGCAAAGTACTGTTTTGTCTGATGAGCAAGTTAGCCTTGAATACTTTCCAATTTAATCTGTCTTTTATGTACTTCTAATTTTTCATGTGATCAGGGTAGTCTTTAATAGTTCAACTCATAAGATTTGTTACTGTATTTTAATTGTAGGAAAATAGGTGCAAATAATTTATTTTAGTAATTCACTGTGTCATTTGGGACTGTTCTTTCAGATTTCTGTGAAAGGGTTTCTTTGCCTGGATTTCAAATAGGGAATCCAGTAACTTTATGTGTATTTATTTGTATGATTCTAGGTCAATAAAATTTCTTTACCTAGTTAAAAGAATACTTAAATTTATCATGGCCTAAAATGAATAAATATCTAATGTTTAATCAGGCTACTTTTATTAGTTATTATTGAATGGAGCCTTTCATATAATGTCTTGGTTACTTTTCTGTTGTTGCTGGGACAACATACTTGACACCCAAAGTTAAAGGAACAGAGGTTTATTTAGCTCACAGTTAGTAGTGGTTTCAGTCTGCAGTCGGCTGGCTCCAAGGCAGGGTGGCATAGCAGACAGGCATTGCAGAGGAGAAACAATTCATGGTGGGCAGAAGGTAGCAAAGCAAACAAGGGACGACCACTGCTCTTTTTACCCTTAGGTCTTATCCAGGCTACTCAGGGCAGGTGGCACTTGCACCCTTAATCCTAGTGCCCCTGATCCTAGCCATGAGTCAGTTTCAGTGTCACAGTTCTACCTCTGAGAAAGCCCTGCCTACGCCTGCATGAGGCTTTGGGGGACACGTAGACACAGCCATAACATGTAATAGAGTCTTTTTTGACAGTCCTGGGGATTGAACTCAATGCTTTTGCTCCCAGCTGCATTCCCAGCACCTGTTTCGTTGACTTACATATTTTGAGATAGGATGTCACTGAAGTTGCAGGATGATTCTGCACTTGCTGTCCCTTTGCTATATAGCCTCCCAGAATACCAGGATTAACAAATGTGCCCTGTCATAGCTGCCTCACATAACGAAATCTTTAATTTTCATTCTGAAGTAGCAGTAATAGTAAAAAACCAACACACACACACCCTGCTCAGAAATGGTGGACCCATTCATTGGTTATGTTTGAAACCTCCCATCTCCTCCAAATCACTCATTTTCCTTCTTCACCTCCACAAAGGTTTCTCTTCTCTGTTTATCTATTCTAATGGTACCTTGTTCATTTCTAAAAACTTAAGACTTATAAAGTGATCTTGTCCCAAATTCCTTTCTTCCCCTCATAAAAACAATAATCTTATCATTTGTCTCCTCTAACATTTCATTATAGTAATAAGTAATCATTGTACAAATATATGCATGCACTCATTAGAATGTTAAGCAGCTAACAGGATGCATATAAAGATTCTTACAGTCTGGCACATACGTAAGAGAAGTACAGCACATTATGCCCAATATTATTATAGCTGTGTGAGCTGTGCAAGTTAGATCACAGATCAGAGGTGATATTTTCTCTATCTTGAGACTTTCTGAAATCTTAATTTCATTATATTGACAGATCATATTGTGCAAATATATATGTAGTAAATAATTTTTTAAAACTTATTAATGTGTATTAGTATATCTTTCTGTTTTGATAAATTGTGTCTGCATTTCTCAGCTGTTGTTAAAACATTTGAGAGGAAAAATTTTAGACTACAGAGAGATTTCATAGAATAATTTAGGTTCTTTCATTTGCAGAATCCCCAGGAGGTAAAGGGCCTGGTTAAAGCTAGGGGCTTAGTTGGAATTATTTGACTCCCAGGGCAGGGTCTTTTGGGTTTGGGGTAGGAGCAAACCCTGCCTGTTGCATATTAGGCAAGCACTCTACCACTGAGCTACCTACCCCCAGGCAGAGTTATCTGTACTGTATTGGGGTTTCTAATCTAAGATCTAAAAGGAATATGAAGTCTTTCTCTTTTTCTAGGCTGTTACTGTCTTTTTGAGATAGAGTTTCACTGTGTAGTTCAGGCTGGCCTCAAACTTGCAGTGATCATCTTGCTTCAGCCCCTCGAATACTGATCACTGAAGTCTCCTTTCTTAAGTTCTTATAATTCATGCATTTATACATCTTAACTGCTCTGTTGTTGGAAGTCACTGTTGTGTATCTTTCTTGTAGATTACAACACTGTCTCTGGACTCACGGCATGCCTGTGCATCTTAGAATATTGGGAAACACATTTTGATAGCCAGAGCTTCTTGTGAAGCATCAGTTACATTGATTATATTAGAGATTGGCTTGGAAGTGTGGTGCTTTCCTTGCTGCATATTTTAGAAATTGTTCATTGAATTTTAATATTTTTTTCTTTCTTACACCTGAAAGCTAAAATAATTCTGTTTCAAAATGTTTTCTCAAAATTTTATTATTGTCTATAATGGCTATGAAAAAGTTCTTTTGAATTAGCCAGAATCTGCTGCATTAGCCAGAAACTTGCAATCACAGTCATCTGTTTATTATTTTTTTTTTACAAGTATTCTAATAGTAAGTCATAGAGTGCCTATGCATTATTTTTTTACCATGATGTTTTCAGGTGAAATTTTATGAGAAATTACTGACACTTAGGATTTTTTTTCTCTTTGAAATTCCTAATATAGATGACAAACAATTCTTGGTAATTGATTCCCTATATGTAGAACTGTAAATTAAGTGTTTCACTGAATTATATCAGTATGGGTTTTTTAAAAAAAGATCGTTTTACTTCTGCTTTTGAATTCTAGTAAATTGTGTTATGACTAAACACTTCTCACTAAAGCTGTCAGCCTGCATTATTGAACACAGTGCGGACTGTTCTAGATACAGATCTCATGACAGATATAGACATTTGGAAACCTGTGACTAATGAAGCAATCTGTTTAATACTGTTTCATAATTTTAGCTGTATACTTATTTATTTACCTACTCAGACCCTTAGTTAAGTATTAAGTAAAACTAAGGGTGTAGATACCACAAATTTTGTTTTATATTAGGCTAGCATGTCAGCATAGTTTTGTTGTTGTATATCTTTGAAATTTAAAAATCTGTTTGGAGATATGAACTACTTGCAATGAAATTTACCCATTTTAAGTGTAATTGATGAGTGTTGACAGATGCTAAAACAATGATCACACTCATGATTCATGTTCGTCATTTAAAAAGTTCTCTTGACCATTTTTGTCAGTCTCCTTTACTTATTCTGGTCTCTTAAGATGCAGGTCTCCTCGGCACTACTATAATTTTGTCTCTCTAGAGTTTCTTATAATTGGACTCAGTATAGGTGGTGTTTTGTGACTAGTCTCTTTCACTTAGCGTAATGCTTTGAGTTCACCCATGTTCTATGGTTCAGTAGATGCAGTTTTTTTTTGTTTGTTTTTGTTTTTTTGTTTGGCCAAATACCGTTTTCAGTGTATTACTGAGTATTCATTTTATCTGCTAGCAGTCAGTCATTCATTGTATGGGTATTATTTTTCCCTTTATCAGTTGACAGTCACTTGAGTTTTTCCACCTTGGGATTTTATGCATACTGCTTCTAGATATGTTAGTCTGGCTGTCAGGTTAGTTAGCATTCCATCACTGTAGCAAATTACGTGAGGTAGATAGGAAAAAATGCTTTACTTTGGTCCCCAGTTTGGGGTTTCCAGTCTGTGATCAATTAGCTGCATTGGTTTGGGTCTGTGGCAAGGCAAGCACATCAAGGCTAGAATGTTTGGAGGAGCAAAAGCACTCACAGTCATGTGCCAGGGAGCTCCGGGAAAGAGGAAGAGGTCAGGGTCCAACAGTCCCCTTCCAGGCACATTCCCACTGACCCAAAGAGCTCTGATGAGGGCCCATCCTGAAGCTGCTTCCATAGCTCCCGGGAGTGCTACTGTGGGGACCATGCCTGACCACATGGATTTTGGCAGGGGATAGGACATTCCACATCCAAACTATAGCAGCCTCTGTGACCACTGATGTGCAGGCCTTTTCATGAATGATTTTATTTCTCTTGGGAAGATACTTTGGAGTGGAATTACTGAGTCTTACAATAACTATATGTTTAGTTTTATAAGAAACTGGTAACCATGCGTAAGACCCTGGTTTTGATCCCCGATACCAAAAACAAAATAGAACAAAACCCAGGAAACTGCCAGCTATTTTCCAAAAAAACTTATCACTTTGCATTTTTGCCAGCAATGAATGTATGAGAATTCCAGGAGTTTTGTACCTTTTCAACACTAGATGTTATCAATCTTTTTACTTTCAGGCATTTCACTAGATATGTAATCAATATGTTTATGGTTTTAAATTTTTATTTCTCTAATGACATGATTTTTAGCATCTTGTGTTTGTCATGTGTATATATTTTTTAGTGAAACGTTTATTCAGATCTTTTCCCCATATTTTTCTTAGAATGTATATTGATTATTGTTATATATTCCTGACACAAGTCTTTTGTCTGGTGTGTTTTGGTAATGTTTTCTCCTTTTCAATGGCTTGCCTTTTTCTGTATACATTGAGACTGATTCTTTTATAATTTATACTGTTTCAGTGGCTTAATGGGCACTGTCTTATCCCTAAGGCACAACACAACGGTTTTCTCCTGTGTTTTCTTGTAGTACTTTAGTAGTTTTTATATTTTGCCTTTAGATGGATGTTATATTCTGAGTTAATTTCTGAATATAGTACGAGATAGAGATTGAGGTGTTATGATAAAAACACATATTTGGTCTTTGCTTTGGTTTGAAGCACAGAGCTCCTAAAATACTGAAAATTTCCTGAATATGCATCTCTTTGTTTTATAATGTAATGATGTAAGCCAGGGGATCCCTAGGGAGCTTTCAGGTGAGAACTTCTAGTAGAACTACAACTATGAGATTAGAAGGTTAGAACTTCCAGTACTCTTGGCTCTGGAAAGTGGAAAAGGTCAGAGGTTGAGTTTAATTACTGGCGGCCAAGGATTTAATCAGTCGTGCCCGTGTAATGAAACCTATATAGAATCAGAGAATTGCGCAGTTAGTACAGGTCCCTTGTCCAATGTTTGGTTTCAGAAGTAGTATTAGAGAAAAGAATCACAAATGATGCAAGAAATGGGATTTGC
This sequence comes from Hydrochoerus hydrochaeris, assembly GCA_004027455.1. NCBI lineage: Eukaryota > Metazoa > Chordata > Mammalia > Rodentia > Hydrochaeridae > Hydrochoerus > Hydrochoerus hydrochaeris. Next base: position 21,102 of record PVLA01009521.1, on the reverse strand, counting down.
TAAATCAATTCACAGAACTTAAGGGAGTATTTTACTTACTATTACTGGTTGCTTATAAAGAATAAAACTAAGGAGCAGCTGAATGAACAGGTTCATAGCACAAATCGGGATGTAGAGATTGCAGAGCTTCCATGCCTTGAGGCAGGAAATTAGGGTGTGACCAAACTAGCTGGGCAAGTGGGCATGACCTTTTTATCACAGATACCCAGGATGCATGCACAGAATACAGTTTCCAAGCTCTGCAGCTGGGGCCAGTTAGCAAGTGCTATTTTCATTGCTTTTGGTGGGAAATGAAGCAAGTTTTTGGTAGGGCGGGCTAGGTCTGACAGCCCAAAGAAGGAGGGCTATACAGGAGCTCTACCATTAACATCATGGCCAGTGAAACTTTCTCAGTGACCTGCTCTCAATCTGCAGATTATGCTGCTTTTTCTGCCTTTAGTAAGTATAAAACCTAGCTATCTTCTGGCATGTCTTTGCAGAACACCAAGAACCTAGCAATAGCCTGTAGAATCCCAGAACCCAGTAATTTCCCAAACAGGTTGACATGTTCACTGACCTAGAAACTCCCCAAATCCTGTTGTTTAGAGGGTTTTTTAGGTGGAGATTTTAATACAGAGCCACCATTGATTAAATCCCACTTGGCACAGGCTGCGGTGAGCATGGAGTGAGTGTCCCAGACTTCATCATTGTTTAGTCTTCTGGGTTAGGAGCCTCTCCTGGAGCTGTCTGGAGGCCCCAGGAGGGCCAGGGCCACAGCAGTGGTGTGAATGCTGATGTTGGTTGAGAAGGGCTGCCTTTGAGTATCAAAAGATACTGTCACTCTGGAAATTCCAAGGGTGTTAGGTACTCTGAGTTATTTTTTGTGTGTGTGTGTGTGTGTGTGTGTGTGTGGGTTTTTTTGGCATATGTTTATCCATTTCTTCTAGTGCCATTTGTTGAAGTAATTAAATGTCCTCCCATTGCATTGACCATACTAAAAAATCATTTGACAATATGCATGTGTGAGTTGTGTTTGTTTTGTCTGTCCTGTTCCATTAACATGTGTATCTTGTTGCCAGCACCATACTGTTTCAGTTAATGTATACAGGACTTGAACATTGTCTTAGTCCACTTTGTGTTGCTGTAACAAATACCTGAAGTTGTGTAAAGAACAGAAGTTATTTGACCAGCAGTTTTGAAGACTGAGAGTCCAAGATTGACAGCCCCATTCTCTTTGGCTTCTGTTGAAGGCTCGGGCTCTTTCACATCATGGCAGATGCCTTCACAGTGGTGGGAGCGCTTGTCAGAGACAGGAAGCCACATACTGGGGAAGGGCCAGCCTTGCCTCCTGTAGAACCCTCCTTAGGAAGGAGTGAGCACTGCATCATCAGTCCACAGTGTGGTAACCACCTCCCATTTGGTCTCCTCCTCTGAAGGGTCTCACCTCCCACCATTCCCATCACTCTGGATGGCCAGCTACCAACACAGGAACCCTTGGGGACATGGTCAAACTGTAGCTGAGCAACAGTGACATGTTTGGTCAAATCGATTTCTAAGTGTTTCATGTTTTTTGATGCCACCGTTAGTGGAGTTTCTTTTTAATTTTAGTCTCAAATTTTTATTCTTAATAACTGTTACTGTGTATACCAGTAGTTGGTTTTTATCCTGTAACCTTGTTAAACTATTTTTGTTTTGTTTTGTTTTGTTTTGTTTTTTGGTTTTAGGAGCCTTTTTTGGAGATACTTGAGGCTCTCCCATAGATAGTCAAATAATCCGCAGATAAAAGTTTTTACTTCTTTTCAGTCTGTTTGCTTTTAATTTTTTCCTTAGAGCATCAACCCAGACATTCACTGTCCACCCTTACCTTTTCTCGACCGAAAGGGAAGACAGTCTTTCACCAGTAAGCTTAACCTTTTTTGTGTTTTTAACAGATGCAATTTATGAGGTTGAAAAGTTCCTTTTTATTCCTTGTTTGCTGAGGCTTTAAAAAAAAATTAGGAACATGAACTATTTCAAATCATTTTTTGATAGGAATCTATTGATAGTCAAATACAAAAGTTGTGTTTTGTAATGAACCTCTTGGTCATTACATGATGTGGTATCCTTTTAATGCATTGCTAGAACTGATTTGTTAAATTTTATTGAAGTTTGTAATTGCTTTCATAAGGGGAACTGATTTCTTGTTATGTCTGTTTTTGGTATCAGTCATGCTGATACATGAAATGAATTGAATAATTTTCCTTCTGTTTTTCGGAAAGAGTTTGTAGAATCTGGTCTCCAAATTCTCTTTGTGAGAAAGAATTTTAACTATTCTTTAATGGTTACAAGACAATTGAAGTTACTTCTTTTTGAATGGCTTGTGTTTTTTAAGGAAATTGTTTTATCGTAAGTTTTCACATTTATTGGCATAATTTTGTAATTCTTTCCTTTTACTATCTTCTAGATCTATAGTTATATCTCATTCATTTTTGATGTTAATTATATTTTTTCTTAAAATGCTATAGAGCATAAATCACTTGTTGATCTTTTTGAAGAGATACTTTGGTTTCATTGATTTTTTTTTTCTTTTTAACTTTGTATTTCATTGATTTATTTTCTGTGTGTTTTGGGTTAATCTTTCTTAATTCTTAATTTGTAAGTTTAGATCATTGATGTGAGGCTTTTCTTCAGATAACCTTTTACTAATATGGTTAGTTTAAATTTTTCACTTGAGTGTGCCAGAGTGGCCCATGAATAGTGTGGTTCAGTACTCATGCCCTTTCTGGGGAAGGAGTAATTGATTTGCTGTTGCTGATTCATTATGGCTATTTACTATTTCAGGCTGTGCAGATTCTTTCTCTTTTTAACAAATAGGAAATGTGCATTAGTAACTACTGCCCTGCTGACTCACCCCAGCTTTCATTCTTGTCCCAGTAGCACTTTCCCCACGCAGCAACCATCCTGAAGAAATGAAAGGAGCCTCCCCCCTGCCGCAGAGCCCTCGCACCACCTGGCCCTGGAATCGCAGCTGCCAGTAGGTATCTGGATGCAAAGGGAAGGTGGCCCGTGGTGGTTGAAGACCTCGAGATGCGAGGATTTCCCTGACTGATCGGTTGGATTCAGTGCAAAAGCCCATATGTGTGGGCAGCAGGAGGAAGCCGAGAAGGAAAGATGGTGAAGGGAATTTAGAAGTCCCAGGGATAAGCTGGGCGTGGTGGCTCATGCCTGTAATCCCAGCATTCGGGAGGCTGAGGCAGGATTGTTGTGAGTTCAAGACCAGCCTGGGCTACAAAGTGAGCTCAAGGCCAGCCTGAACTGCATAGTGAGACCCTGTCTCAAAAAGACAAAAAAAAAAAAAAAAAGTCACAGGGATGTGAGCAAGGGGCCCCACACCCAGGAATGTGGAGGTCCAGATACCCTTCCGTAGGACACAGCGGCCCAGAAATACCAAGTCATCCCTCTGAGCACGCAGGAAACTGATGCCAGGTGAGTGCAGTACTGCCTGCCTCACCTCTTGGGCTGTGGCCCTGTCTCTGCTATTCTCCCTCTTGTCCATCCACTTTAGTTCTGCTTCTCTTCTGGTTCCTGTGAGACAGAACTCACTCTCTTCTTAGACTTGTCCTCGGTGTTCCCTGGGTTTGGGAACCCTGTGTTCAAATGTCATCTCCTGACAGAGTGGTTCCCTCCTCACGAAGGCCAGAGTAGGCCTTCCTCCCTCCCCAGCTCAGCCACATTTTCCTGTTTTGGAGTTTCATCTTTGAGCTTTTTAGTTCAAATTTATTTTTTCCTGCTTATTATCCATCTACCTCCCCACAATTAAGCTCCTGCCTAGAATGAGGCAGGGTGAGGGCTCGTGGCCAGAACAGTGCCTGGCTCATAGAAGGAGCCTGCATCTGGCTCCTGGGACAGTTGTGTGAGCATTTCAGATGGTAAGGAAGTAGCCTTGGCAAATGCCTGATGAAATGAGCTTACTGTAGAATTTCCATGTGCAGGTAGGTGGCTTGTGTGGTTAGGAGTGACTTGTTCTTGAGATACCATCAGGATCTCATAGACAGATTATATCTAGAGTACCAGTAAATCCAACCTCTTGCTTCCCCTCTCAAATTTGAAGCACCTTTACTACCTTTTGTTAAAACCATTTGAAGACATGACTTGCATGTGAACCCAAATAGACTTGGAGCTTCCCCGCTCCACAGGGATGCCCGGGAGGGGCAGAGCTGCCTGGGGGAGGGCAGTGAGCAGAGAGCAGACCTCTGGAGATCAGACCCCTTCTTCCCAGCTGACCGGCAAGGCTGGCTAGGAGTGTGGTTTGCCTCCTGAGCTGTCAGCTTGGGTGGAGCCCAGCCACTGAGCTGCAGTCAAGCAGACGAAGAGTTCACCTTTTCTTGGGTTCTTCCTGGTGGGTGGTCTTGGGCAGTAGCTGGCTTTATTAGGCTTCTCTGCAACTGGCAGGTGTCTAGGCCAGGGTCAGCAAACTTTTCCAGTTGTGGACCAGATGTTTTAGGCTTTGTGGGGTTCTTATCATTTTATATATTCTTTATTTTATTTTGATAACCCTTTAGAAAAGCAAGACCATTCTTGGGTTGAGGGCTATTAGTCTGTTTTAGTTACTATGGTGAAATAGGTGAAGCAGCCTACTTTATTCAGAAAGGTGTGTGATATGGATAACAGTTCAGGAGGTACAGAAAACTTTATGCTAGTGGAGTACAAGCTTCATGAAGTGAGAGGCAGGGTGAGTCTTCTCCCTCTTTGTGTCAGTCACTGCATTCAATCATAAGGAGTTTCCTCTGATCACCTTATCTAATTTTAGTCACTTTCCTATCACCATGATCTCTAAAAATCTTTTTTTTTTTTTTTTAACTTTTTTGCTATACTGGGGATCGAACCCATTCTACATAGCCTGCCAAAATGTATGCACACTTCAGGAAAAGAAAGATGTGTATAAATATTTTAATACTAAATTTATTGAAACTGAGATTAAAGGGAGTTACCTTTGGCCTCTGCAGTTACAAGAGGTGCTCACAGTGGTGGGCATCAGCCTCCTGCGTGGGTGATGTTGGTCATGGAGAGAGCTGCACATGCACTTTCAGTTTCTTCTCTAAGGCCCAGCAGTGTAGCGGATTTTCTGTGATCTGCAGCATCCTCTGGGGTCCCCCATGTGTGGGTAACACCATCTGTTGAAAACACATACTGTTTTTTTTCCTGAAGTGTGTGTACATTTTTTTTGGCAGACTGTGTTTGTATTTTGTTGAGCTAGGGCCTTGCTAAGTTGCCACATTGCTCAGACTTGTGATCTTCCTGCTTCAGCGTCCTGGAGTGCTGGGAGTACAGTGCTCACTTTTACCTCACTGAGGCCTCATGGTGGGGATTACATTTGAACACAGGAAGCCTTGGGAGCACTCATACCACATGCAAACCGCAGCAAGGGCCGTGGGGAACAGACTGGCCTGTGGGCTGTTGTGCCCTACTCCTGTCCAGGTGCAGTCTTCTGTTTCCTTGGCTTGTCCTGTAGGTTCCCTGGATTCTGGCCCCTGGCGCTGGAGGGGCTGGGCAAGGATGCATGGTAACAAAGACTGGAGAGGTTCTGCTGAGGAAGTGGTGTGGCTTGACAGGCAGTAAAGGTGTTCATGCTTGTGTGATGGGGTGACCTGAAAGCAGCTGTACAACCCCCATAGTTCATGAAGTACTATGTTCAGTGGTAGTGTCATCGTGCAAATGTTAGATTGAAAGGTCAGTGCCAATCAAGATGATCTTGAGGTTTATGGTTCCTAAAATTCCCCTGGTTTTTAGAATTTCCATATGAATAACTTAGGCCTTTGGGGGACAAAATAAGGTCAAGGTAGGTGGAAGTAATCAGTATTTTTACATTTTCTATAAAAAGTAAAGGCAGTGTGATTAATGAGTTAAATACCAATGCAGTTTCCCCAGCTTAAGTTTGTAAAACTGGATATTACACGTCTTCTCCCATCCTAACTGTGAATGTTTACAGTTGTTCTCCTTGGATCAGGGGGGTTGATTGTGATTGTGACAGATGGGACCCTTCCTTCCAGGGCGTCTGTCTCCATGGCCTCTGCTCTGGGACCTGCAGGCCAGGGCTCCTGTGGGTCAGGCCTTAATTCTGTCCCACCTGCTGCAATCTCCAGGCTTTTCTCAGATCACAGCTCCCTGGCTGTTCGTTCTGGGAAAGAGCCAGTGTGGATGGTTGGTGCTCTTATCCTGTGAGGCTGCCTGCCTCTCTAGATCCTTGCCCTATGGATCCAGCACCTGACCGTCCTGGACCGAGTCCTCGACCTGCTCTGTGGGGCTTCTGTTGTGCACCAGCCGCTTGGTGCCGTGGGAGAAAGCTGGGGCAGTCACAGGCCCTGGGCCACAGCCTGTCCCCCTCTGCTGACTGTATTGGAGTGGCCTTTTCATTTGTGTGGAGAGGGAGCAGGCCTGCAGCAGTTGTTTCATCTCAGTTCAAGGTGCAAGTCCCCAGCTGTACCTAGGGGTGAATGGTGTTGCACAGAGGTTAGGGTGCTCCGCGAGCTCATTGGTATGTCATCATTCTGCTTCTAGGCCTCTGTTAGGAAATCAGTTATATTTCCCACACATACACATGGACTTAAATCAATTTCTAAATGTATTTTAAAAACCATGGCTATGTAATAACTACATTTTGAGTTAATACCGCAAAGTTCTTTCTCCTCTTCTCCCTTTTCATTTGTGTCATCTCTTTAGTCCCTTAATACACAGAAAATAGTCACACAGTTGCTGATACAGGCAACTGTGGTAATCAAACCCTGTTACTAGAGCTTGTAAGTGATTTATTTACATTCCTGTCTTTAGACTGAGGGTGAGCAATGCTGTACTATTCAGTATTAAAAATACTGTGCTGAGAGTTACCTATATTTCTTCTCCTTTGGTGTGTTTATGTTTTATTCATTTGAAATAAAGTTAGTTAGATTTTCTTACTTAGAATCTATAAAACATTAACATGATTTCAAAAAGTCAAAGCTGTTCAAAGAGATGCAGTCATAGCAACATCAGCACCTGCTTCTTTCCTCCAGTCTCTTTTCTTCTAGTTTCCATTCTTGAGAGTGTCAAGGAATATAGTTTCTAGATTATTCTTCATGTGTCTTTCTGCAGAATTAAAATTACCTATTTACCTACTTGTGTTCTTTATTATACAGGTAGCATTTCTATATATACTGTTTTTAATTTTTGTAGTTAATGATACACATTAGAAATCATTGGATGTTAGCTCATAGGAATGTGATACCTGGGGGTACGTGAGGGGTTAACAAGCCGTTTTCAGGATGGAGACAGTACCACAGTTTGCATTTGCATGGAATCAGTCCTGTCTTATTGGAGAGGGAGAAATGATCTCTTTAATAGAGAGGCTGGGATGCTAGACAGAAGCGGAGGTTTTGATTCTGTTTAGTAAAAGAAGACTTTGGAAAACTACTGTAGGAGGTATGAGGGCGGTCATGTTATACCAAGAAAATAATGCTCCTTAGCTGCACTGGTTCTCTCCCCTCTAGACTTTGTCTAGAAATTTCCTGTAGTATTTAGGGCTCATCCAAGCTCCAGTAATGAAGATCCTACCCTTTGAGGATAGATGTAGACTGCGCAGAACCAATTTGTCATTTGTAGGTGATAAGCTTTCACATCCTGTAACAGAAAAAGCTCCACAAATTGACTTGAATTGTAGGTCTGTCATTATCACCAGAGTCCAGTGATTGTGTAGTTTTCTGAAATTTTTTCATCGTCACTCTCTGTATGCTAACTTCATCCTCAGCTTAGTAGTTAGAAGCTTCAGCAGTCCCAAGTCTTACATCCATGCACGACTGTTGGCGGAAGAGATTGTTTAGTCCACACGGGACCCTTCAGGTTGACTGCTTAGGGGAGTGGACCACCCTGTGAGCTCAGGCTTACAGAGCCCAGCCATCCATGTTGGGGTGACTTCATCTTCCAAATACGTGGGTGGTGGAGACTAAGGAGGGCAGATGCCAGAACGGAAATAACGGTGTCATTAGAAAATGGGAGGAAAGTTGTATAGTGAAAGAGACAGTCACGCCCTGTAGAAATTTCTGCTGAACATCGTCTTCCTAAGGGCCAGCTAAAAATAAAACATCTAGATTTAATTTTTTCATTCAGTTTTTTGGGGGAGGGAGTATGTGTTAGGTAATGTTCTAAGATCTGAGGATATAGCAATAGACAAGATTGAAATAGCTTCTGCCCTTTTGGAGGATGATGCTGAGACAGACCACCTGATTTTACTGAGAGGATGTGTGCCAGTGTGTGTGAATCTTACGTGGCATCTGTGTATGAACCTTGTAAATTGAAAGTGTTGAAAGCAGGTGTGTGTACAAAGAAACTAGGAAGTAAGTAGATGACAGAGGAGTGAAAACCATCATTGGTGTGATTATTCTGACTGATGCTTACTGTATAAATTTAAAAATGACATTATTTTGGAACTAGGGAGCAAAGAATATGACTGTTTGCTCAGCAGAATTCAGCCATTAGTATTTCCAAAAGCACTGCATTTCTGCAGTGCAAGTACAAGAAAAATCAGAAGAAATGATCATTTATTGCAGATATATTTGAAATGTGTAATCAGTTTTGAAAAACTTTTGTGTTCCAGGTTAATTTATATTAGAGATAGTGTCATTAAATGAGACAGCCCTTTGCTGGTGTGTATGTGAATATGTGTGCATATACATATGTATATGTGTGTATTTGTAGGGTGTATGTGTATACATGTGTATATATACCAGGAAAAATGTGTAATCAAGATGTATTTAAATTTTTGCTAAAATTACTAATAAAGTTATTTTTTCACCATCCTTGTACTTTTCTCTGAAGTGTCTGTGAAGTGAACTAAGAAGTAAAGCAGGCATGCCGTTGGTCATGGCTCCTGCAGCCTCGGCTGCTGTGCCATCCACTGGGGCTGGGGTCAGGTGCTGTGTGGGGGGTGCCCACCAGGGGATGACTTGACATTCCTCCCAAGTGGAACCTTTTAGGACCTTAACTGTCTCCGAGTCCAGAAAGCCCTGGACATCTAGCAGGTTGCTGCCACTGAAAAACATGCTGCTACCATGGTAAAAGTAGCAATCATTTACAAAAGGGAGTTAGAAAAAGTTCAGGATAACTTGTGAGTAACTTGCAGGGAGGCCAGAGACCTAATGGAAATTAGAAAACAGAAACAAATCCTAACGAAAATATTTGAAAAGTTGTGTAAGATAGTGTAATTTAGGAAAGAATGCTAATGAGAGTAAGTTTCCAACTTCAGGGACAGAAATAACTACGGAGTAAACCCAAATAGGATAGAAGGAAAGAATGAAGTGAGCATAAGCTAATAACAATGTGGAAAACATGTTGAAATCCCAGAGCTGATTCTTTGAGAAGTCAAATAATCAAACTCTTGACATGATTAATTGGGGACAGAACAGATACACAGTATTCAAACTGAAAAGGGAAGCCATATGTATAAATTACACAGAGATTAAATGTGTAAAGTCGACTTGATTCCAATAAATTCAGTATTTTAGATGGAAAATGAAACTTATCCAAAACTGACTCAAGAAATGGAAGACTTTAGTAATCCCAGGATAAAAAAAATCCTTCCACACAGAATCCAGCTCTGATGACTTCAGAGGAGCATGCCACCCAGATATTCATGGAGCTGATAATTCCAGGCTTTTGTACATTCTTTGAGAAAATAGAAAAGAGAAACTATTTCTCAGCTCATTTTATAAGGCTAGGAGAACCCTAATGCAGCCACCACCTGGGAGCAGGACAGGGAAGGAAAACAGCAGGCCAGTGCATCATCATGGATGAAGGCATTGCAGGCCCAGAAAGAGTCGGTCTGTCTGCCCATTTCATGCTGGTGTGACTGTGTGGATCTTGTGCATGGCCGTCCCATCCTGATCTTTGGTTTAAAATGTAGGGAATAAAAACCATTTACGATGGGTTCAAGGAAGACAGTGATAAAAACAGCTCAGTTCTATGATACAGACAGGAGGATCAGTGGAACAGAATAGAGGATGCAGAAACAACCCCAAGCACATTGAGCTATGTGATCTTTGACAAAAGGTCAAAACATACTTGCTGGAGGAAAAGTAGCCTCTTCAATAAGTGGTGCTGGGAAAGCTGGCTTTCCACATGCGGAAGAGTGACTCTAGATCTGTATCTCTTACTGTGTACTAATCTAGAATAAAAATGGATCAAAGGTCTGCCATTTAAATAGAAACATTTAATCTGCAGGAAGATAACATAGGTAAAACTCTTGAAGACATAGGCACAGGCAAGGACTTTCTAACAAAGCTTGGTTGCACAGGAAATAGTACCAAGAATCAGCAAATGGGGTCACATTAAATTAAAAAGCTGCACAGCAAAAGAAACAACAGATAGTAGTACAGTTTATAATAGCTAGATCTTGGAAACAACCTAAATGCCCATCGACTGAGGAATGAATAAAAAGGATGTAGTATTACTATACAATGGACTACTGCTCAGCCATAAAGAATGATAAACTGGACATTTTTATAGGTAAATGGATTACATTTTTATAGGTAATTCCTTGAGAACATACTTATTAGTGAAATAAATATGTCACACATACATAAACATTACGTTGTTTCATTAGTGTAACAAACTGAAAGGAAAACGTGTATTTTGTCCCAGAGAGAATGACTTCACCAAAGCAACATCTCAGGCCACACCTGCCTTTACTTTAACCCACTGTGAGCCATTTTGAGTTGACTTTTGAATGTCTTAGGAAATTTTTGATGTGCTATAAGGTTTGGGTTTTTTGCATGTGGATATCCAATTGTCCCAGTATATTTATCAAGGGTACAATCCTTTCTCCATTAATTTCTTTTGCATCTTTGCCAAAAATCAATTGTCTGTTATGTGAGTGTTTTGGGACTTCACATTGGTACCTTGGTGGTTTGTCTATCTTGATATCAATGCTGTTTTGTCATGATTGGTGTCACTTTGTGGTAAGTCATGGGACTGGGGAGGGTTGGAGCTCTAATTTTGTTCCTTTATCAAAATTGTTTAGACTATTCTGAGTCTTTTGTATTTCTACAGAAATGTAAGAATCAAAATGTTAATCTTTATGAAAAATGATGTTGATATTTTGATAAGGGATTCTGTTTTCTGATCTTTATTATTTTCTTCTATTCATTTTTGGTTTTATTCTTTTAGTTTCTTAAGGAAAGATAGAATATTTCATAACTTTCTTTTCTAATAAATGTATTTGGTGTAAAAAGCAAAAAAAAAAAAAAACCAAAAAAACAAAAAACCAGTGAAAATACAACCTAGAGAATTTGAAAAAGCTTTGACCAGCTAGCCCATGGACAGAAGACTAACACTTGGAGTATATAGATAACTCAAAATGTTAGATTCCCTCCAAATAAAAGGCCCCCCAAAGATCAAATGAAATGGATGGGCACTTCAGAGAAGTACAAATGGGCAATAAACACATTAAAAAATGCCTACATCATTGACTATTAGAGAAATGCAAATTAAAGCACAGATTCTGTCTTACTCCAGAAAGAATGACCATCATAAAAAAAAAAAATCAAATAATAACAATGCTAACAAGGCTGTGGGGGAAAAGAAACCCTTCTACATTTTGGTGAGAATGTAAAGTAGTATAAGCAGTATGGAAATTGTTATGGAGATTCTTCAAAAATCTAAATCTAGAACTTCCTTTTGACCCAGCTATTCTCCTTTTAGGTATCTTCTTAAAGCTAAAGACATCACATTACAGTAATACATGTATCCCTATGCTTGTGTCAGCACAATTCATAATAGTTAAGCCTTGGAAGCAGCCGCTATGTTCATCAGCAAATGAGTGGATAATGAAAATGTTTTTACACAGTGGGGGTACCCTGCCGTCAGTAAGGATAGGCTTGAGCCATTTGCAGGAAAATGAGTGCTCCTGGAGATCATACTACTGAGTGAAATAAATCAGACACACAAACTATCACATGCTTTTTCTGAGGGGAGAAACCCAAGTAATAAGTAAAGAGCAAAATACAAAACAGACAACAGGAGATAGGGAGATCTTTTTCAAATGAGAAGGGGATTGAAAAATGGAGGAAGGGAGAAGGGGAGAGGAGAGGAAGGAAGAGTCTGAGGAAAGGAATAAGCTGTGTTGTATACAGCACCAGCTTCACACGAGGAATGTAAACATGCACTGCCAGCATGTGCTGATAAATACCAAGATGCTGAAATGACACCACATGTACAAAAACTGGAGTGATTCAGAGCTAATGATCTTACAGTGTTTTAATGCCTTACAAATGCATATTTCCTTTTCTACTGCTGAACAGAATGCAACTTATTTCTTGTCCACTAGGTTGGCACAGTTTAATAAGTGTGTCCAGGTTTCGGAGAAACAGCCAATAGGAGATAAAAGATTTAGTATGAGGAACTGGCTGCGCATGATTACAGAGGCTGAGCATTGTCACAACCTTCCTCTGCCAGGAAAGCCAGTGGTGTAATTAGTCCAAATTCAAAGACCTGAGAACCAGAGGAGCCAATGAAATCTCAGGCCAAGGGTGGAAAACGGGATATCCCAGCTCAAGTGTAATTCCTCCTCCCTCTGTTTTGTTATTGAGGCCCTACGTGAGTTGGGTGGTGAGGCACTGCCGCATCGGCGTCTGCCCAGTCCATGAATCACACACTAATCTTGTCTCAGGATTGCCCTCGCACATGCAGGCGTGGGGCTAGGCTCCCGGCGGCCCGGTGGGATTAACACGTTGGCTGTCGTGGGGGAGTGGGCCGCGGTGCGTCCTGGAGGTCCTGTGCAGCAGTGTGCAGTGGCGGCCACCTGGAAAGACAGCTTGGTGTAGGCCTTTCAAGAGTGACCTTTGTGGTCTGGGTGACCTGGCCATTCAGCCCTGTGGGAGCAGCTTATACCCACAAGCCCGTGAGGCTGAGTTTCCAGGCAGGCCTGTGGGAGGGGCACGGATAGTTGCCCCGAGGCGGTTTACATGGGCCTTTCGGGCTTCCCCTTGCTTCAGCGGCTCTGTCGTCCTCATCCCGGATCTCTGCTTCACTGTGTCTTGAGCTGCCCACCGGGAGCCTTCAGGGGCTCCGTCCTGCAGCGCTTTTCCAGCTCTTTGCTTTCAGTGGTAATTTGTAGATGGCTGTGTAGAGCTGTTGGGGAACGGTTGCATGTTTCTTGATGACTGTGTCATTGTTCAGGGAGTTTGCGCAGTGACGCTGCTGCAGAAACGTCCCCCCTTGGCTCTGCGGAAGGGGAGTCTGGTTTCTTAGTGAGAGTGAAACTGACAGTGACTCTAACGAGCCCCGGGGTGGGGATCGCCCTGCCCATGTGGCCTGTGTGGTGTTGGGGAGAAGGGAAATTAGGCCTAATCGAGATATGTTTGTATTTAATACTCATCAGCTTCACAATATATTTGTACCTCAGTCAGATCTGCTAGTAATAGCAGAATTGTAGTGATAATTCAATCTGGAAGAAAACTCTCTTACTATATAGGATATTAGTACTTTAGGGAATTTAATAAAATTTCAATTCACAAACATTCGGTTACAAGGAAATATGATAAAATTATCAATAAAACTTTGAAGCATAAATGCCACTTATATTAAGAAAAAATTACAGGGTCGCTGCTGTGGTCTGAGGGTGGTCTGCCTGGGTCTCCCGCTGGAGTGATTGCCGCTGTGGTGGTGGTGGGGGATTTCCTCCTCTCACAGGGCTGGGCTGATTTTTGGGGCACAGAGGGTGTGCCTGCTTGCCCATCTCTTGGGCCGTTAGAAAGGTTTATTGAACATAGCTTCCAGGTATGCACCGCTGATGAGGTGACGGGCAGGCCAGTAGCGCTGCTGCTGTGTCGGTCAAGGGGTGATTGGCACCCTGGGTGACACCAAGGAGGGCAGGTAACCTGTCTTGGTGGTGTGCAGCTGATGATTCTCCTGTTGAATATTTGTGGATTGAGGCTGGCCGTGGTGAACTGGACTGTAGAGAGCACAGTGGGGTGAAGAGCTGCTGCTGTTTTTCTTACCCAGCCCTGCACGCCACGTTAGCAGTTTTGAGTAATGCCAGGCACTAAGCAGCATGCGCCACTCCCAGTATAAAGTTACACTCTCAGTTTTAATGGCAGTGAGTTGAAGCATTTATTCTTTTCTTAGCATATTGTACCATGGTCAGCTTTTTTCCCCCCTTACTAATATTTTCATTTTTTGTTAGCTCTTAATTTTCCATGAAAAAACTCATTATGAAGACACATCAGGCATTCAGAAGCATTGCCTAGCGCAGTAGTGCGAGGGAGAGGGCAGCTCTGCACACCTGGCCACACGCCTCAGCTGTCACTGCTACTGCTACCCACTCATGAGCCACTGACGCCTCACCCGGCAACGCCCCCCACACCTGAGGGCCCTGAGAAAGTTCTTGTTCTCCTTTTTTCTCATAGTTACTGAAGTTGATAAAATTGTATTTATCATGCAAAACATGCTATTTTGAAGTATAAATGTAGAATGGATGGTGCAGAATAATTAAATCTAGATAATTAAAATGCAGATTCCCTCATATGTGGCACAAACATATTACTGCTTCCAGTCTCTGTTCCTGGTGCAGCTCTCGGGTTCATTCCTCCCACCTGCCATTTAGTGTCCCATGGCCAGTGTTGCCCCACTCCCCTGCCACTCTCTGTGCCCAGCCTCTGCCCATCATTGTTCTGCTGTCTGCTGCTGGGAGGTCACACTTTGCCTCCCCCACCTGGCCTGTCACCCATAACATTCTGATTTCATTCCCCGCTACTGTCCCAAATGACAGGGTCTCTTTTGGTAAGGCTGAATAACATTCCACTGTGTCTCTGCCTGTTTTTTTTTTTTTTTTTATCTGTTTTTGAGGTGCTGGATACTTGGATTGATTCCATATCTTGGCTTTTATAAATAATGTTGCAATGAAAATGGGGTACAGAGAGCTCTGACACAGTGGATGTATTTTCTTTGGATATTTTTAGTAGTTACCCTTATCTATAGAGGTGTATTTCAAGGGCTACAGTGGATGCCCCGTATGTACAGGGAATAGCAGTGAGCCTCAAGCAGATGCTACAGGTTGGATCTTAAATGTCCCAAAAGGCCAGACTTCATCCTAGGCTTGGTGTTATGGAGGACGTGGAATCTCTAATCCTGAGGCCTTGAGAGAGGCTTTTCAGTCATGGTGGGGGGTGCTCCCAAGGAGATTATGGGATGCTGGCCCTTCTTCCCAGCTATGAGGTACCACCCACCTACTGCCTTGCCATACACCCAGAGCAATAGGGCCAACCGGATGTACACTGAAACCTCTAAAACTGTGAGCCAGAAGAACCTTTCTCTTTAAAATTTTATTCTCTCAGGTACTTGGTGAGTTTCAGAAAGCTGCTGATGCAGCCGGCACAACTGAGAGATATCTTGGGTTCTGAGCAGCCCACGGTAGTCAAGTCCATGTGGCAGTCAAGTGCCTGTCACATGAAGCAAGTCATATGAAGTTTTTTGGCTTTTCAGTGCATACAAAATTTTTTGCACGATACTATAGTTTAAATGCAATAGCATTCCTTTAAAAATGTATCTTAGTTAAAGTAATTATTGTTGACAATGCTACTGATCAGCTGAGCTTCAGCCTCTTAGAACCAGTGGAGGGTCTTGTGGAAATACTGATGGTTGTTGACTGTTCAGGGTGTTTACTGCTGAAGGTTAGGGTTTCTTACCAGACACTGAAGTGTGCTGCATTGGCCAGCCCTTCCTTTAATGGACGAGCTCCCATAGCATGTGGTACAACACAGTGGTGACATTGTACTCCACAGCAGATCTCATTTCAGAATCCGAGCTGTTCCTTCCCAAGGCTGCCTCTGCTTCAGCAGCTGAATGTATGCAGTATCCTGAGTCCTTCGCCTCCGTTGCAGCAGTCACAGCTTCACCAAGAGTAGATTCCACTCAAGAAACCACTTTTCCTGGCTCGTAAGAAGCAGTTCCTCCTCTGTTAGTTTTATCAGATGGTTAGAAGAGACACATTTAATTCCAGTTCTCTAACTGCTTCTCTTACAACTGCTTCCCATTGACCTTAGAAACCCCTCAGAGTTGTCTGTAAAGGTCGGAGTGAACTTCTTCCAGACTCCTGTTACTGATGGTGCTTTGAGTTTCTCCAGACTCAAGAGTGTCCTTAGTGGCATCTAGAATGCCAGTGAGTGACAGTATTTTCTGAGTAGTGATCTTAACCTTGGACTTGAAATACCAGCAGAGAGGAATGTGTCCTCAGCTGTTTGTGTACGCTCACAGCATACAGGCAGAGGAACGTGCTGGTCTCATTGGTGAGGCCTTGGGAGTCTTGGAAGGGTAAGTGAGCGTTGGATTTAACTTAAAGCCAGTGACAACAGGGTTAGCCCCTAATAGGAGGGTCAGCCCGCATCCCCTTCTCCTGTGACAGTTGTCTGTGGCCTCTTGTAGGAGGTTGGCTGACTCTGCACTGAAGGTGCACCAGGCAGTGCAACAGCCTTGACTTACCAGGACCTCCAGTGTCTCACTGCAGCACCTCATGAGGGCTTGCAGCGGCGTGGGTTATGCTTCGTGCCGCGGGACCACTGCTTTCCTGAAGCCTCGTGGACCAGGTCCGCCTGTGGCCTCCTCCTCCTCCTCTGCCTCAGTAGATAGATGGGGACCTGGAGCTGGGTCAGGGTTCTGCTGAACGCATGCGTGGCCAGTGTGGTCTAGTGTCCAATCACTAAAACTTCCTCCCAGGCAGCAGTGAGGCTGTTTTGACCTCTGACCGTTTCTGTGTTCACCGAGTAGCACTTGTGGTTTCCTTCAGTAACTTTTCCCAGGTATTTGTGACTTCAGTTCTTTGGTGCAGGAGGCCTCGTTTTTGGCCTGTCTTGGCTTCTGACGTGCTTTCTCACTACGCTTCAGCACTTCTGGCATGTGAGTCTTCCACTGCGAACATTTGCCGAGAGGCTGTTGTCGGGTTACTGACTGGCCTCCTTTCAGTAATATGTGCTGAGTTTGCTGTTCTCCAGGAGCACAGTCCTTCACGGCAGCCAAAACCTTGTAATAGTAACATTGTACATCACTAGTCCCCCTAACAGATACAATGATAGGGGATGTAGTAATACTGAAAAAGCGTGAAATACTTGGGAATTACAAAAAATGACGGGAATGTGAAGTGAATGCATGCTTTGGGCGAATGGTACTGATAGACTTCTTGATGTAAGGTTACAGCAGACCTTCAGTTTGAAAAACATGTAGTATCTGTGAAATGTAGTAGAGTGAAACCACAATAAAATTAAATATCCCCATGTTTTTTCCTGTTTATTCTTAACTGCAGATCTTAGCAGCATAATCGTACAATTTTACAATTGTATTTCCTTATCAAGTCAAGAACTTTTACCTTTTCATTTAAACGGAGTACTTACATGATTTATTTTTGAAGGAATATCTGAACTGTTAGCATCACTACTGTTGTACTTTATGTTCATTGTTAAGTAAAATAAGGGCTTTGAAAACAAGGCAGTTGAGAACAAGGGTCATCAAACGTGTGCAGCCCTGTGACAGAGAGTTGGTGCTGGATGGTGACTGGCGCTTTATGGATGGCGTCGAGCGCAGTGCGCATGCTCTGGTAATGGGATGGTTCACAGCCGCATGGGGAGTGGAGGACTCAGAATGGTGGACAGTTTAAAACTCAGCAGTTGTTTCTGGAATTTGCCATGTAATATATTTGGACCACTTTCGTGGCTGGGTAACAGAACAGTGGCAGAAACCATGAATGAGGGAGGAGTCCATGCCCAGTAGTGAGTGGGGTTGCTGGATCCCAGTGGAAGTTGTGCTGTTAGTGTTTTAGGAGCCTCCACACAGTTTTGATGACGGCTGAAATAATTGATATTCGCATCAGTAACCTTCAAGGGCGCTCTCCATTCTCAATCAACACTTTTATCTTCTTGAGAACTGGTGTTCTAGACTGGGGCAGGATGACATCTTACTGTAATTTTTTTTCTGTCCTTTTTTTTGTGCCAGGAATCAAACTCAAGGCCTCGTGCTTGCCAGGCAGACTCTGTGCTGCTGAGCTAATTCTCATATTGTATTGCTGAGCTAAATTCTTCATATTGTAATTTTAGTTCACATTTCCCTAATGATTAGTGATGTCAAACACTTTTTCACATTTTGACTATTTGTATGTCTTTGCTTACACATCCTTTTCCTATTTTTAAAACCAGGCTTCTTTCTTGCTAAGTTCATTGAGTGCCTTACATTTTGCATATTGATCAATTATTAGCTGTATGGTTTGCAAATATTTTCTCCCATTCTGTTATTTCCTTTGCCATGCACAAGAAATCCCATTTGTCTGGTTTTTTTTTCTTGTTAGCATTCTTGTTTTAAAAATTTATGTATGTGGTTATTATGTTCCTTTCTGTAATTATATTTTTCGTTCAATAGATTTATCTGTATCAGTACTCTTCTTTCATTTTTGTTTCATATATAATATGCTTTATAAATGTCCTACTTTTATTAATTCCTTTGTTGATATTTAGGTTATTTCCAGTTTTTTTGCTATTTTATTAATGTTGCATAAAATGTTTATGTTTCTCATTTATATGTTTGAGGTTTTCTGATATCCGTATGTCTATGTGTCTGTATGCCTCTAGTATATATATATATATTTTGACAGGGAGTGTAACAAAGTGCTTTGTCAACTCTAGTTCTGCCAGTCCTGAAGAATGTGTGAGCCCTGTCTGTTCTTGATGTCATGCATAGTCATGACTAATATATAGTGGGCCAATAAGAATGTAGAGAACTCTGGGTTGGTTTGTTTCAATGAGGGCCAACCATTTCTAGAACTTTAGCTCTATTACAGTGTTTTTGTTGAGTTCAGAGTTAATGACACCTATTTTCCCTCAGACTTGTCATCTTCCTGTCTTAGCCTGTCAAAGTGCTGGGATTACAGGTGTGAGCCAGCCAAACCTGGCTAGAGAGTTGATGATCTCTTTTTTTTTTTTTTTTAATGTTGTGAGACAGTCTTGCTAAGTAGTCTAGACTGGTCTTGAAGTGATCCTTCTGCCTCAGTCTCCTGAGTGCTGAGATTACAGGCATATGCCACCACACCTAGCTGAATTAAATATCTCATAAGGAATTCCATAAGTCTGTTTTTCTGTTTTCTGAAATTAGCATTGTGTAATAAACTCTTAATTATGAATGTGTGTCTTGGTTTAGACTGTGAAGCCAGCATTTTTCAGATGTGGTGCATGGGAACCAAGGTGGCATGGTGAAGCAGGGTTGGCCAGTGGCACAGAGCCCAGGGCCGTGTCCATCATTGGTTTGGCCTTGTCCTGCTGAGGCCCTCACAGTGTCAGTAGGCCTGCCAGTGTCTTCAGGAACCCAGGCGCTGGCCCAAGTGTCGTTGTTGGTCAACATGAGCATGTTTGCTCTGTTTTCTTCGTGTGCTGGAGGTTGGCTCCCGGCCTGCAGGGGGCAAGCACACTGCAGCCTCAGACCTTTGTATTTTACCTGGAGGCTGGGCCTCGAACTAGGTCATCCTGTCTCTACCTCCTGACTACCAGAGATTTAGGGTGTGTGCTTGGCTTTACTTGTATTTTTTTAATGAAGGAATGTGTAAAGTTTTTCTTAGTTTTCGTTTCTTTTAGAATAATTATCGATCAGTGTTATCTAGGCAGTTTCTTCTTTGAGAGTGGGAGGGTCTGGAGGTCAGGAGGCAAGCACTGCTCCAGACATCGCAGTCTGCGACCAGGCAGAAGAGCTTAGGTTGTGAAATTTCTTACCAGATGACTTGGGACCTTCCTGTGATTTGTCCTCTTATGTTTCAGTGCTTTGCCTTAGGTAACAAGATTATATTTTCAATGAAATATTTTGCAGGTGCTGATCTTAAGGAAAGAGCCAAAATGCATCCCAGTGAAGTTGGTCCTTTTGTTTCCAAGATCAGAGCAGTGATTAACGACATTGGTAAGCACACTCAGTTCTCCTTTCAGAATGCTGAGGGGATCGCTGAAGTCCAAGTTAAGGTTACACATTGACTTTTTATGTATGCTTTAGTCAAATACTTTAATGAGTAGATAATCCAGACCTACAGTTGGTCACTTTAAAATAGCACATTCATTTGGGAAAAAAATTATGTAAGACATTTTATTACTACAGATTCCTCCTGTGTTTATGGTATGGCTTTGAATATACTTATTATAAAACAATAAACTGACATGGCCGTTTACTTAACATGTCTGTATCTTTCAGGTAACTATGCAGACATTTATGGATTTGGATCTTGTTCCACAAATACTATCAGGCTTTTCCTCAGAATTACAGTATGGATCAGTATACTTTCTTGTTACCAGTTTTCAGTGTACTGTTGCATATTTATCCACAGTAATCAGAAATTTCAAAGTATTTCTTTATTAATGAACATTTAGAGTTTTTAATTTTTTTTGCTATTTATTAATTTTTGTTAAAGCAGTGAATATCCTTCTGCATAATGATAGATTCCTAAACATTGCAATAATTTATATTTCCACAAATTAAGAGACAATGCCTGTTCAGTTGTACTGCTGCCAACATCTAATGCTGCTGTTGAGTCTTTCAAAGGAAAACACAGAGACATTGCATCATTTTCATTTTTACCCTCCACATGCATTTGTGGTGATTTATCTTTTGAATAGATTTGCCTTTTTGCTTCTTTCTACCACTGAGCTATATAACCGTGGCCCTAAAAGATATTTGAATATTAATCTTTTGTTATTCAGTGCATTATGGAGAAAGTGTTTTAATGTGCCACCCTTATGTGAGTTCAGTAATTTCCCACCATTATTCTTTTTCCTTAAAATTTTTCTTTGCTGATATTCACATAGTCACCTTTTGCATATGAGTTTGATACTGTCACTTTTCAAACCAAAGGGAAAATTCTCTGTTGAGACTATGACTGGGAATTTTATTAAATCTTTTTTTTTTTTTTTTTTTTTTGTCTTTTTGAGACAAGGTCTCACTATGCAGTTCAGGCTGGCCTTAGCTCACTTCGTAGCTCAGGCTGGTTTTGAACTCACAATAATCCTTCTGCCTCAGCCTCCCAAGTGCTGGGATTACAGGTGTGTGCCACCACACTCAGCAAGTACTTGCTTTTTTTTTTTTTTTTTTTGGTATTGGGAATCAAAC
>PVLA01009520.1:0-74054 GCA_004027455.1 Hydrochoerus hydrochaeris | reverse complement strand
AATGTGTGATCATGAAAGGAAAGATCTCTTAAAAACAACAAGGAAACAGGCAGTAACAATACAAAGGCTAGAAGATGACAAGAGAATCTACAATTTAAGAATAAGAAACATGAACAAAGAAGCAGGAATACATACAGGTGAATTACAAAGGCTATTCATGGAAATAATTAAGGAAAACTTCCCAAGCATGGGAAAAGAAAATGACATTCAGTTATGTGAGGCATACTGAAATCCAGCCACCTACAACCAAAACAGAGCTATACCCAGACATATAATAATCAAGATACCAGAAATTCAATATAAAAGCAGAATATTAAAAGCTGTCAGAGGAAAGAAACAGATTACCTATAAAGGTAAGCCCATCAGATTCACAGCTGACTTCTTGACACAGACCATCAGATCAAGAAGAGCTTGGAGTGAAATCTTCCAAGCCCTGAAAGAAAATAACCTCCAGCCCAGATTGATGTATCCTGCAAAACTGTCACTAGAAATTAATGGAGAAACAAGATGCTTCCATGACAAAGAGGAACTGGGCGAGTTTGTGAGCACCAGTCAAAACCTACAGAGAATACTGAAGGACATTCTAGAGAGAGAAAAAAAAATACCAGGATTTTAGGAACAGTGGCAGAAAGGCCTCAATGAGTGGGGCAGGCAGTAGAATGAAGGAGAAAACTAGACAAACAGGCAGAAAAACAGCATAGCAGAAATGAGGCAGAGAAGGATGGCTAGAATCACTAACATAGATGGCCTTGATGCACTATATTGTTAATAGTGCACCAGGATTTAAAACCCACATTACTCACACAACTCTGCTTAGATGTATTATATTTCATTCCAGTCATTCTACCTGTACTAGATTTGAGGGCACAGACAGCAATCCTGAAAATAACAGGATATAGTATGGTAATCATCCTTAATTTCCTATTAAGTTAATCTAAAGCTCTGTAAAACCTACACTGTTTTACCATGACTGATTGTAATTGAATCTGGTCTGTTAGATCGCTGTTTTGTACTGATAGATTTTATTCAAAGCTGTTATGATTGATAGTATCAAGTCTGAGAGTATAGGCAACTGCACTTAAGATGACAAGATACCCTAGAATATCCACTCTGGTTTGATTATTACCTGCCTTTGAAGTTTTATACTGTCTACAATGTTTTATTTTTACTAATATTGTTATGTACTGCTTTACTTAATTATACTGTTATATTCAATTATGCCTGATGATATAGGCAGTTCTATTGAAGATAATAAGAAACAACACAGCAATCATTGTAGATCACCTTGTACTGTGGTTTTATACAACTTTTTGGTTTCATGTTTTTATAGAAATTTGGTTTTGTTTGTTTGTTTGTTTTAAATTTTATTCAAAGAGAAAAAAAGCAAAACAGAAAAAAGAGTAGAAACAATAAAGAATTTCATAAAAAATAAACAGTAAGAAATTACCAGTTGATAAATTACATATTGTCTTCTTAGATATAGTTGTTCAAGTTACAAAATTAAAGCATACAAAGTGGACATTCAAACAGTGAGGCTGCAAACAGTTCTGTTCAATGATCCAATAAAAACTTAGCAACATGGTTATCAATCCTACACACCTAAACATACATGCAGTTATATCCTCTAGAGCACTTTCTTTTCCTCCTTTTGCTTTTTAAATTTTATTTAAAGAGGGGGAAAAAAAGCAAAACAGAAAAAGGGGTAGAAACAATTCAGAATTTCAGAAAAAAAGCAGTAAGAAATCATTAGTTGATAAATTATATATTGTCTTCTTAGACCTAGCTGTTAAAGTTACAAAATTAAAGCATAAAAGTGGACATTCAAACAGTGAGACTGCAAAGAAGTTCAATGATCCAGTAACAACTTAGCAACATGCTTATCAATCCTACACACTTAAACATACATGCAGCCATATCCTCTAGAGCACTTTCTTTTCTTCTTTTTACTTTTTAAGTCCATTATCTGCTTAGTTATATCCTGTTTCAGGTTGCTCAGTACCTTACTGACTTGTTTTGTTGTTGTCATATTCTTTTAATCACCTTATATAATTCTGTTGCCTTGTTTTTGAGTTTCTCCTCATCCATGATCCATGAATCAGCTTTGGTGGAGTTGGGAGATTTTTGGAGGTATTTTGTTACTTTCTTATCTACTTTTTTTTTTTTTTGAAGATAGCAAAATACAGCAGAACAAGACAGAACAAACCCATGCCACCGCAGTGCAGTAAAACTACCACAGAACCTCAGAGCAGGTCACCAGGACACGAGCAATGGGCTCAATAGTACAGCCCATTTTGTTTACCTTAGCTATTCTTTCAATCAGGTAGAGGAAAATGGAAGGGAATATCGAACTTTTAAAAACAGAATATTGAATAAAGAAGTATCATTAATCAAAACTGAGCAAAACAGTGATAAAAATATTTGCCTTCAAAGAGTTGGTAGAAGGAAATCCCCCTTACTTGCCACGCTGTATACATTCATCCTCCAAAAAGATACTCAGACAGCTGGTGCCGACTTGCTAAGGGGGGGTGGATGGATCAATGTCTGATTCTTAGCCCGAGCACCCACAGGGCCCCAGCTGCTTACCAGGGCGGCCAGTAGGCCACCTGTTCTCCCAGCGCCCAAAGTTCCAACATGATGCAGAGCTCAGGAATTGCTGATAGTTCAGGAATTTGTTTTGTTTTGTTTTGCTAAGTTTTGTTTGTTCCCCTGATACAGAAAGGATAGAAATACATGTAGAGATTCATGCATGTGTAGTTGTTTACACTCTCACTGTTTGACTATCTACTTTGTATGCTTTAATTTTGTAACTTGAACAACTATTTCTAAGAGGACAACATGTAATTTATTAACTAGTGATTTCTTATTGTTTATCTTTTTTTTTTGATTTCTGTATTATCTCTAACCTTTACATGCTTTTGTTTCTCTTAAAAAAAAAAAAAGAGCAAGGCAGGGGTCCAGCATGCTCAATGCCATGAGAAATTTCCAACACAGCTCTTGGAGTTGGACTTGGCAATGCAGAGGCCAGTGATGCCCATGCATGGCAAGGGTGCAAGCCGGATGGGGTGGGCTGAGGTGCAGGCAGCACAAGCAGACCACACTGCGTAGGATCCCGGTCATCAAGGAAGGGGACTGGTGCCGAGGCAGCCGGAAGGAGTGTGCTTTGGTCTACAAGTTTACGTCCCTCGTAGATACTGAAACCCCATCCCCTGAGGTGACAGCGCTAAGAGGCAGCGGCCTTTTGGGAGGTGCTTAGGTGGCATGGGACAGAACTATCAGAACGGGGCTGACGAGCTTGTTCATCCCTTCCAGCAAGGGAGGACACAGGGAGCAGGCCCACCTGTGAACCACGATGCCCTCACCTGATGCCAAATCTGCTGGTTCTGGACCTTGGTCCTTCTAACTTCCAGAGCAGTGAAAACTATATTGATGCTGTTCCTAAGCTGCCTGGTCTGTGGGGTTTTGAGACAGTGTCCCAAGCAGACTAATGCAGGGTGTGACTGTCCAGGGGGTGAAAGGGAAGATGTTGGCAGTGGAACAACTTAGGTTTCTGGACCCAAGGACACAATCATCTGTCACCAAGGGAGATGGTGATAGTGGTCCTGGTGGAGGCAATGCATGTAGAGAGGATGTCACACACACACACACACACAGTCACACACACTCACACACACTCACTCACACTCACTCACACACACAAACACACAGTGCTGGTTACTCCAAGGAGTACAGGTCTGGGGAGGCACAGAGGACGTGACCAGAGAGCGGATTCTGTACGATGTTGTTCCTGGAGAAGGAGGAGAGATACTTATCTTATTCCAGGAGTTCAGAGGAAGAGAAGAGGGGTTCATAGATTTGATTTGGGAGAGGAAGCCATTTCTTTCCAATAGGCTGTTTCTCTGTGCTTTCTACCAGGAAGCAAGGTCAAAGTGAAGGGCAAGAAGACAGCAGGGTTGAGCAGACAGAAGACACACGATTGCCGTTGTGTGGAGAGAGAAGAAAAGCACATGAGGCAAGATCTTTTCTTTTTGATACCAGTGTGGAGCTGGGGTCCTGTTCTCCTGCAGGGCTCAGCTGCATTGTGTTTGGGGTTCTTCTAGGTTCGGCAGAAGTCTGGAAGAGCTGTTCATTGTCTCAGGTGATCAACGCTTCCGGTGAGATACTCATGGGTCCTTCCAAAATACCAGATGTGAGTGAGACCCCGCCAGAGGATCCCACTAAGCCCACTGGGCTTCAGTGCTACTGACAGAGCATTTCTGGCTCTCTGGTTCTTTGGTTGGGGCCAAAGGCAAAGATTTAAGCAAAGAAGGGGGTGTAGATGTTGGCAGTCCAGTTTCTGGCTGCTGAGTTGCACTGAATTCCTTAGGAAGTAGTAAAGTCTAGGAAGGCCTGGGATTAGTGTAGGATTTCATGTTGGCGCAGGCATGGTGGAGGTGAAGGTGGTGGTGAGCAGAGCTGCAGCAAGCCCTCAAAATCTCTCAACTCGCTTCTGTGGTGACATAGAGCAGCTAGCCCAGCCTCCTGCCTGGGCCCTGCCCTTAGCATCTCTCTTTCTTGCACTGGAGGCCTTTGGCTCCTCCTCTACCTGTTTCTCCTCACTCCACAGATACATTCTTCACCAGCTCTCAGCCTTCCAGATTTGCTCGTATTCAGGGCCAGACACTCCATCGTGAGGTAAGAAAGGGGCTGCAGAACCTTCCGCACACCCAAGGAGGACAGAGAAGGGAGATCATGGAGTCAGGGGGTGACTGGCCTAGTGCAGAGAGGTGCATGGCTTTCCCACCTGCTGTATTGGGAGTGAGCTTGTTCCTGCCAGCTGATGCGTGTGCATGGAGTCCTTGACTTGTGGAGGAGGAAAGGAAGCCTGGAATCTCTTGCCTTCACCTCATTCTCCCCAGGCTGGAAACCTGCTAGCCTGTGAATGAGACTGGGGGGCAGATCCTGGGGAAGAGGGTGCCGTGTGCCCCCAGGAATCCAGGAGCTTGCAAGCGGACAAACAGGAACTTCCTCTACCAGCATTTCCAAGGCACAAGGGTTTCTGGGATCACCTTGCCAGTAGGATGTGCACGGCCATGGCAGAGTGCTTGGCACAAAGTGAATGGATGCTGAGGGCTGGGCTGCAGTTTTCTTTGACTTTCAGGGCAGGCAGAAAGGTGACCTCAGAGCTCCAGGAGTTGGACGGAAGCAGGAAGGTGGGTGAGCAGGGGCACATGCGGTTTGGAGGCCTGGCCCACCTTGGACAGGGCCACAGGTAACTGAAATAGCAGAAAGCAAAACTGCATAAAGGGGACTGCTTCTCCGCAGCAAGGCCGTCGAACCCAAAATTAATGTTTTCAGCCCATCTTTCCTCTGGACTGTGGAATCGTTTGCGTTTACTTGATAACTCTTTATGGACGCCTCACAGGGACCTCAAGCCAAATGCCTGTGATAGCGGTTCTGTTTCCTAACCTCTCTCCCTAACTTACTGTCCTCTGGAACCCCACGCCACTCCCACCCTCTAGCTGCCTTGTTTGCTCAAGTCCTTAAATCTTCCTCTTCCTCAACCTCCCATTTCAGTCTGTCGCCAAGTCCTGTAATTTTCCTGTCTCCTAAATATACCCCCTATCTGTCCACTTTCCACTCCTCCACCCTGCTGTCAGCTGGCTCTCCATGGTCATCCTCTGCTGGCCTTTCTGATTTCAGGCTCTGCCGAGCAGCTGATTAATAACTTACAGTCATGATTTAGACCACATTCCTCTTGGTGAAAACTTCTTGGTGTTGTTTCTTTTTCTTTGAAGATCTAAATGCCTAAGGTCATGTGTGGTGAGTCTCTCGCTTCTCTCTGCAGCCTCGAATCAGTTCATTCTGCCCCATGCTTGCTGTGCATCAGCTTTGTTTGCCTTCAGTATTTCCTAAGCAGACCAGGTTTGCAAAGGCAAGAATCCCAGGCCTTTGCATATGCAAATTCTTTAACTTGAAATTATTCCCCTCACAAGCACCCCCCTGGCATGGCTAGCTCATACATTTATCTAAACTGGTAATAGATTTATTCATTTAGTCTATTTATTGCCTACCTCATTAGAGTGGACCCCCCAGAAAGACAGAAACCAAGCCTGCTCTGTTCAGAGTCGTACACCCTGCACCAAGCACTTAGGAAAGATGCAGTGTTTATCTGAGTCAATGAACAATCTCACAGCCGGGCTTCCCCGTCTCTACTGAAATCTGTCTCCTTAGCAACTTCTCAGCTCACGAAGCCTTCAGGCTCACCTCAAGAGTCCTTTTCCTGTGGATGATTTATAAATCCTAAGTCGCCATGATGCGTTAAGATGGTTTTCCATATCCATCTCTGTGATAGACTCTCTACCCTTGGAGGACAAGGACCTTGTCTTTTCATCAAACCTCAAGCCTGCCTTAGGGCACCCAGTGTTCACAGGTCCTGCCCGACACATCTGCCTGCATGTGATGGGGGTCCTCGCTCGCAGCCCTCTCCAGGCCTGCTTGGGAGAAAGAGGCTCTTTGCTCTTTTCCTGGCTCTGGCCCAG
The DNA here is from genome assembly GCA_004027455.1 of Hydrochoerus hydrochaeris. Taxonomy (NCBI): domain Eukaryota; kingdom Metazoa; phylum Chordata; class Mammalia; order Rodentia; family Hydrochaeridae; genus Hydrochoerus; species Hydrochoerus hydrochaeris. The sequence goes on along the minus strand of PVLA01009520.1, from coordinate 67,536 downwards.
AACCTCGTCCTCTGATGGCTCTGCCTGTCACACCCCCCCCCCAACCTGCAGCAACCTGAATTCAAGTCAGCGCCTCCCCGGGGTGTGCACCTTGCAGGGCCTGGGATCTGGCTGAAGGAAACACGGTAGGAAAGAACACAGCAGACCTACAAAGGAGGCTCCTGGAATCACTCCTCTAAATCAGAAGAGAAAAAGACCCAGGGTAAAGGTGATTATGGCAAAATTTTTACCTGGAACACCTAAGTCCCTAAGCTTGACAATGATACCATTTTATTCCCTCAGATAAGTGACTTTCCCTTCAGTTAACATCCAGTAACGACTCAGAGAGTTTCCATTCTTTCCTTAGTGAAACGTGCCTGGGGGCAGCTGCCCCAGCCTGCTGGCATCTCTCGGAAGACTTTTCTTTACCAAGTCCTTCTGGGGAAGTCTGAACTCGAGACAGGTGTCTCTGTGCATTGGAAGGAATCTGTTCCAGATGCCAGAAAACTCAGTTCTGGTGAGGGATGTGAAGGAAAATTACGAGAACAAGTGTCCTATTCATATGCTAGGAAAATAAATGTTTTACTAATCCTTAAATAACATTTTACTCTGAGGTGTATTGGCAAATTTCAGTTTTATTTCTGTATGAAAGTCTCATTTTTAGAAGTGTGATTTACACACAGCTAGGTAGCAGAGGTGACTGCTGAAATGAGTTTTTATCTTCCCATGCTAATTGCTGTATGGGAAGAGACCAGCATAACATAACTTAGAAGTCCTGACGTTTTTGTTATGTTTAGTGAATAATCTAGTCTTTATTATCACTGGCTATGGTTTAGCATAACTATTAGATACCTATTCCAAAAATGCACATGCTTTTCTGTTTTTTGGTGTCCTCTCATGCTAAAGAAAGCATGGAATCAAGAAGGTGTCCTATATGTTCTAAAAAAATTCCATCACTGAACAATGATTTATGTGGCACTTTACCATGTGCCAGGTACTGTGCTAAATGCTGGGTTATGACAGAGGCCAAGTCTGGGTTTTTGGCTGGGGGGATGTGGGGTGTGGTAGATTCTCACCTGCACAAATCAGGCTGTGTATCTGGAGACTGACTTAGAATTTGACTGATTTTGGCCTGTTCAGCCCATCACTCCAGTTGTTTAGAGAGTAAGTTTTACCGGTTTCTATAAAAACTTGGGAAAATAATACCAAATAAAGGCCAAACAGTTGTTTCTATTTATTTCTGGAATATACCATACGATCTGGTATGTTGAATATAATTTGTTCAGGTAAAGGGAACAAAATGAGTGGAGAAAGAATTAGCTCAGTCATCCTGTGATCATTAGAAGCAAGTGTCCTGAAACTAAAATTGTCTCGTAGACGTCGTATCACTATAGATCATCGAATGTCTCGGTGTTTAGAAGTTGACTCCAGAGGCTCCTCTTCACTCTGGAAGGCCTGACTCTCCTCCTGCTATAGTTTGAGGGTCTTTTTTGTTATTGTTTTGAGACAAGGTTTCTGTATGTTGCCTGGCCTGGTTTTGAACTCCTGGGCTCCAGTGATCTTCGGCATGTGTCAGTGCACTTGGGTCCATGGTTTGGGTCATAAATGCTCCCCAAACTCGCATCTGTTAAGGGCTGGGTCCCTACCTTGATGCTTCTGGGAAGTGTTGAAACCTCAGGAGGTGCACTGAAGTGGGAGACTGTAGGTCATTGAGGGTGTGTCCATGAAGGGGATTGTGGGGTGCGAGTGTCTTCCTATCTCATTTTGTGTCCAGATCGTGAGGCAAATGGTTTTGTTCATCACATACTCCCTGCTGTGACATGCCGGGTCATCACAGGCTTAAGGCAGTGCAGCCCACCAGCATAGACTGATGTCTCTCAGATTCCTAGCCCCAGTAAAACTTTCTGCTTTATAAGTTGATTATCTCAGGTATCTTGTCACAGTAACAAAGACAGCTGATTAACTTGATTTCCTTGACTTTTCCACTTTTAAACATTATTTTCTTATATATAAGATGGTATTACGGCTTTTGTTTCTTTGATCAAATATGATTTCTAACATTCATGCTCCTCCCTCCCTTCCTTCTTGGTACCCCAAGATTCTTTCATTGTTTACTTTCTGTCTGAAGAGCATCCTTTAGCCATGCTTTAGGGTAGATTTGCTAAAAACAAATTCTGTTAGTTGTTCTTTGTTGGAAAATGACTTACACAAAGAGTTGAAAACTCACTCAGAAACCTGCAAATGGATGCTTCTAGCAGCTCTGTTCATAATTGCCCACATTTGGAAGCAACCAGTATGCCTTTCAGGAGATTTATAGCAAATATGGAATAAATTATGGTATAGGCAAGTAATGAAATATTCAGCACTAAAAAGAAATGGGAAGGGCTGGGGATATAACTCAGTGGCACAGTGCCTGCCTGGGAAGCGTGAGGTCCTGAGTTCGATTCCCAGTACTAAAGAAAAGAAAGGAAAAGAAAAGAGCTATCAAGCCATGAAAAGACATAGAACATATTACTAAGTCAAAGTCTGAGTACTATCACCAGGCTACACCACTCTGGGAGAGGCAAAACTATAAAGACAATAGAAGGGTAAGGCATTTTCAGGGACTGGAGGGGAGGAGAGGGAGAGATGTGTAGGCAGAGTACAGGGATCGTTTTAAGGACAGTGAGAGCACTCTGGGTGATACTCTAATGCTGAACATGTATCGTTTTACCTGTGTTCAAATCCAGGGAATATACAACACCAAAAATGAGCCCTGATGTAAACTGGGCACTTGGGTGGCTGTGATGTATCGGTCTGGGCTCATCCATTGTAAGGAACATGTCATTCTGGTGAGGGATATGGATAATGGGGAGGGCATGCATACCTTGAACATACGTGGGGAATTTCTGTGCCTTCCTCTCAATTCTACTATAAATCTAGAACTACCTTAAAAATAAAGTTCATAATAAGTAAAATCAACTGATACCAACACAGAGATCAATCAGATGTAGGAAGTATCCCACCTTATCCATGTTACTGAGAATTTTAAAACAGCTGTCCTAAAAAAATGCTCTGATTGTCAATTATAAATTCTCTTGAAGCAAATGAAAAAGTAGAAAGTTTAACAAAGAAACATAAGTTGTAAAAAAAGAACCAAAGGGAAATTAGAGCTGAAAAAATACAATTACTGAAAATTTTAAAAAACCCCAACTTGGTGGAGAGTCTCAGTAGTGGGTGGAGATTTCGGGATAGACTCAGTGACACAGCAGTAGAATTCATCCAGTCTGAAAGACAAAAATCAACAGAATCTCAGGGATGCATTGGACAATAACAAAAGATGCAACATTTTATTGTTGGAGTTCCAGAAGAAGATTAAGACCATCTAAAAGTGGATCTGAAAACTCCCCATGATTTGAAAGATACACACTTATTTAGAAAGCTGAGAATATACCAAACACAAGAAACCAACCCAAAGACTCATGATTATTAAACTTCTGATAATGAACACAGTAAAAGAGTCTAGAACTCAGCCAGGAAGAAACAACATATCACCCACATAGAAAATCAAATTGAGTGACAGTGGATTCTTATCTGCAACCATGGAGGCTGGAAGGAAGTGGTACAGCTTTTAAAAAGTATTAAAAAGAAATATCTGTTAAAAATGAAGGGAAAATAAAATGCAGTTTCCCTTCAGTATCTTTGGAAGTTGTTGCCAGGCCCTCCCAAGGGTACCAAAATCCACAGATGCTGAGGTTTTGTATAAACTAGTGTAGGATTTTCCAGCACATATACACATCCTCACATATACAGTGAAACCTTGGCTTGCAAGTAACTTGTTCTGTGAGTGTTCTGCAAAACAAGCATGCATTTCTAATCAATTTTAACTTGATAAACAAATGATGTCTTGCAGTACTGAGTAGGATGTGAAGTCAAATGTCACAGGACCTCAAATGTCACTTGATCACAACCGCGTTAATTGTTCCTCTCGCTCTCTTTCTGATTATGGGTTATCTTCCAACAAGCAAGCAGCTATGGAGGAAATCTTGTCTGCAGAGGAGGAGGAGAAGGAGGAGGAGGAGGAGGAGGAGAAAAAGGGAGAGGAATCCCTCAATTCAAAAGAGATTAGGAAGATGTGTACAATGTGGTAAACTAAAATTTTATAGAAAGGCACCATCCAAATAAGGCTGTGGCAGTGCAAGTGATGAATCTGTTTAACAATAATCCAATGTCACATTTCTGGGAAATCCTCCAAAGGAGGCAAAAGTGAGTGTCACTGGATAGGTTCCTTGTTAAATCTGCATGAAAATAAATAGATCTAATCGAGCCAATAGATAGCAGTGGTTCTTTTAGCGATAGTGAAATTCATCCTATACAATAACTCTTCTTTTCTCCCTAGCCAGAAAGACTTTTCAAGGTAAGTGCAGGTGAATTTGTCTACTTTTCTTTATAGTTTGTATTTTCTTTATTATTTTGTATTACAGTATTGTAATTACTTTTACATTAATATTATTGGTTTGTGGGATGAATCGTCTGAGTTTCCATTATTTCCTATGGGGAAATTTGCTTTGATATGCAAGTGCTTTGGATTACAAGCATGTTTCCAGAATGAACCATGCTCACAAGCCACGGTTTTACTATACTTGAAATTACTCTGTATGACTCATAATAGCTGATACAATGTAAATGCTGTGTGAATAGCTGCTGTGTTGTACTGTTTGGGCAATAATTGCAAAGGAGGAAAAGTCTATACACACTCAAAACAGACGCAGTTAAAGTGTTTTTTCAGTCCCTATTGGCTGAGTCCAAGAATGTGGACCTGTGTTCAGAGGATCAACTTTAATTCTCCAAGAAAAACAAGCAGAATCTGTGGCTAATAGACTCCTTCTGAAGAGTGGCAGAGGACCTTCTTCACACAGGAAGGAAACTCTAAGTGAAAAGGTGTTGGGGCATGAGGAAGGAAGGAAGAAAAAAGCAACAGAAATATTGATAACATACAATCAACTATTTCTTCATGAGTTTTAGAAATCTTGCTTGATGAAGGCCACAAAAATTATAGCCCCTCTTATATGCAGGATGCTGAGGTAATATCTAAAAGCAAAGGAGGTAGAGGCGGTAAAATGGAAGTGAGGTTTTCATACCTCACTTGAAGTTGGAAAATGCTGATGCCAGTAAACTACAAGTCACTTCTGCATATATTAGTACCAGAGTAACCACTATGAAAGTGATACCAAAACTCAAAAGTGTCATAAGTACACTGATCAAGATAGAATCTAAAACAAGCTATAACAAACCCACAGAAAGGCAAACAAGTGTTGGCACTAAACTTGACACTTCTGGACAGTGTCATCATTTAGAAGTGTTGTTGTTGTCTTTTTTAAAAAAATTTTTTATTTAAAGAGAAACAAAAGCATGTAAAGGGTAGAGATAATACAGAATTTCAAAAAAAAAAAACAATAAGAAATCACTAGTTGTTGGCCATGTTTCCTCCGAAGCACGCTGGCAAGGGACCTTCGCCCTCTCCTGCCTGCTCTTGTCACTGAGGTGTGAGCAGGCTGCTTATGCCTGCCCCTCCCCACCGGGCCAGCCAAACTTCAGGTGCCTTCACCCAGTTAGTGCATGCTAGGTGCAGGGAATCGATTTGGGACGGCTCACTGGGTCCCAGACAGGAGTGCAGCCCAGTCCAAGCAAATCCCACGAATCTGCTTTGGGGCGGGAGGAACCAACTGAAGTCACTGTTGCTCCCAGTTCAGGCTCCTCCTGCCGGATCCCAACATGTCGCCCATTTAGTCTTGCCTTTCCCATGGAGGGGGGGTCTCATTCCCAGCACTGACCGTGGATTAATGAAGGTCCCTTTGCCAGCTCCACTCTCCTTTGGACTCGCCAACCCCCAACTTCAGCACTGCTGTGCTTCCTGTGAGTGACGGCGGGAAGGAGCTTGGGCGGCTCTGCCGGCCGGTGCGGATTCAGGTCTTTGCAAACTTGGCGGGTCGCCGCAAACGAAAACGCTGTGTCCCGTAATTTTTAGCTGTTTCAGTTGTAGTCCCGACGTATTTGATGAGCTTTTTTACGTTTTAATTTCTTCCTGTGTCAAGAGGATCCATCTCCCTGTCTGGGTCTCCCCAGGGTGTTTTATTCTGGCAAATGAGTTTCCCTCGGGAGGTTTGTATTTTGTTGCTCGCTGATGGGCCATCTTGACTTTTCTCTCTGTTGCTGTCTTTTTGAGACAGAGTTTCACTATGCAGTTCAGGCTGGTCTTGAACTCACTTTGTAACCCATGCTGGCTTCGAACTCCTGGCAATTCTCCTGCCTCAGCCTCCTGTTTGCTGGGATTACAGGAGTGCACCACCACTAGAATTTAAAACGAGGTGAAAATCAACATTAGGTGACCTGGGATAATGTGTCAGGAGCAGTAGATTGGGGGTCAAGGTGCTTGCTTTGGATTAATAATAAATAGGGCAATTTAATATAGATTAATATATGGAATAGTGGTTAATAACCCAAGTGATACAGTTTATTGTTTTAAACATTTATTTTTAAAATGATACATAAAAAACATAAAAGTTGCACGTATCCATAGAATACCATGTAATGCTATCATTATTAATCTGATTTGAATAAAGGAATATATTGCTTTCTGTACCAAAAGAGGTAGATGAAGTTTATTATTCTTAGATTAAAGGCAGGAGAATATTTTTTAAAATAAGTTTTTTATTTTAGCTATGTTTAAAATGTACAGAAAAGTTGCAAAGATGGTCCAGAGAGTTCCTATATTACCTGCTCGTTGTCTTCTATAATTATAACACTAGAATTATAATATCCCATCTTACGTTATTATGATGTATTTGTTATGATGAATGACAACATTAATACATTATTAATGCCATATTCTATTTGAATTCCATCAGCTTTTCTTTAATGTCATTTTTGTTTGCTCTAATATTCCATCCAACATGCCACATTTAAAGAAGTCTTTTTTTTTCTTTTTTGAGATGGAGTCTTGCTGTGTTGCCCAGGCTGGCCTTGATTTCCTAGGCTCAAGTGATCCTCCTGCCTCAGCCTCCTAAGGGCTGGGACTACAGCGTGCAGCAGCATGTGTGGTTTACAGGAATCCTTCTGAAGTTAATTCTCCATGGCCAGGCTTCCTATTTCAGCAGAGATTTTATAATCAGAGATGGCACTTCACACACTATAACTACTTAGGGAATCTTGTTGAAAGGCTTTTTGGGGAACTGGTCTTGAAGCTGTTGTTGCCTAGCAAGGCTCTGGGTGTTTATTTTGAGTAGTTTTGTGGGATGAGCTGCTGGAGATTATGGGTTGGTGAAAGTCTCTCCTTGGCATGGTCAGTGCAGTGGCCCATAGTCATTAGGGCCTGTACAGTTGACCTCAGCACTCAGCATGTCCATGTATCCCCAACCTTGTGTCAGGGAGAACCATGCTTTGCTGGCCCTGTTTGGGGAGAGAAACAGTTGGCATATCCCCCTGGGCTCTGCCTTCAGAATAAGTCCAGAATCCAAGAGCTTTTCTCTCTCTCCTCTCTGCTTTCCCCCAGAGGACACTATGAGTGACCATCATGTCATGCCTGACCATCAGCGAGAGTTTACAGCTGGTCTTTATTCTGCACTGATGACTCTGATCCATTCTGAGCCCAGTGGCTGGAGACTTCCTGCTAAAATTTAAGCAAGTTCATGTCTTTTCTTTGCTTAAAACAACAAATGACTCTCCCGTCTTGCGCTTGCTGTTGCTATTATTTCTCCTTCGCCTGTTTTTCAGTGCAGGCTTTTACTACAATACCACATACTTAGAAGTGTTCCAGTTAGATGCAGTCCTCTGGTGCAGGCGTTAAAATTGACTGACCTGGGTAACCATCACCCACATAAGGAAAGATGCCGGTTCTTGGGACGCTCCAGCCCAGTGTCACTCAGTCATTCCCCCCTCCCTCCAAAGAAAATCATGAACTAGACCTCTGGATCCATTTAGCCTGTTTTTGAATATTATTATAAATAGAATTGCGGTATGTTCTTTCTCGCCTGGCTTCTCTTCCTCAGTGTTAGGTTAGTGAGATATTTTGCATGTTATGCTAACTCATGCGAGGATGAAGTCTTCACCTTGGTCCCTAATTCCCACCCTCCTCAGCTTCTTGATGGAATTTTCATCTCACACCCCTTCCCATTTTCTCGGCTCTAGCCTTTGTTTCTCAGACTCGCCAGGGCATGGCCCTGCCTGAAAGCCCCCAGAAGTCTCTCTGGTCAGTTCCATTTATTACACTCAAGTGCCTCCTTCCCTGTGATGACTTTCCTAACTGTCCCATGCTCCTCCATAACGCTGTTCCCTGGTTAAAGTCTCCCCACTGCACTCACCATACTAAATAGGTAATAGTTTCCTCTTGTTTTTATTTTTTTTTAATTTAAAGAGAAACAAAAATATGTAAAGGGTAGAGATAATACAGAATTTCAAAAAAAGATAAACAATAAGAAATCACTAGTTGGTAAATTACATATTGTCCTCTTAGAAATAGTTGTTCAAGTTACAAAATTAAAGCATACAAAGTAGATATTCAAACAGTGAGAGTGTAAACAGCTATGCATGCAGGAGTCTCTACATGTATTTCTATCCTTTCTGTATTAGAGGGAAAAATGAAACTTAGCAAGACAAAACAAAACAAACTCCTATAAAAACATGAAACCAAAAAGTCGTATAAAACCACAGTACAAGGTGATCTACAATGATTGCTGTGTTGTTTCTTATTATCTTCAATAGAACTGTCTATATCATCAGGCATAGTTGAATATAGCAGTATAATTGAGTATAGCAGTAAATAACAATATTAGTAAAAATAAAATATTGTAGACAGGGTATAAAACTTCAAAGGCAAGTAATAATCAAACCAGAGTGGATATTCTAGTGGATCTTGTCATCTTAAGTGCAGTTGCCTATACTCTCAGACTTGATACTATCAATCATAACAACTTTGAATAAAATCTATCAGTACAAAACAGCGATCTAAAAGACCAGATTCAATTACAATCAGTCATGGTAAAACAGTGTAGGTTTTACAGAGCTTTAGATTAACTTAATAGGAAATTAAGGATGATTACCATACTATATCCTGTTATTTTCAGGATTGCTGTCTGTGCCCTCAAATCTAGTACAGGTAGAATGACTGGAATGAAATATAATACATCTAAGCAGAGTAGTGTGAATAATGTGGGTTTTAAATCCTGGTACACTATTAACAATATAGTATATCAAGGCCATCTATGTTAGAGATTCTAGCCATCCTTCTCTGCCTCATTTCTGCTATGCTATTTTTCTGCCTTTCTTTGTCTTACTTTTCTCCTTCATTCTACTGCCTGCCCCACTCATTGAGGCCTTTCTGCCACTGTTCCTAAAATCCTGTTTTTTTTTCTCTCTCTCTCTAGAATGTCCTTCAGTATTCTCTGCAGGTTTCGATTGGTGCTCACAAACTCGCCCAGTTCCTCTTTGTCATGGAAGCATCTTGTTTCTCCATTAATTTCTAGTGACAGTTTTGCAGGATACATCAATCTGGGCTGGAGGTTATTTTCTTTCAGGGCTTGGAAGATTTCACTCCAAGCTCTTCTTGATCTGGTGGTCTGTGTCGAGAAGTCAGCCATGAATCTGATGGGCTTACCTTTATAGGTAATCTGTTTCTTTTCTCTGATGGCTTTTAATATTCTGTTTTTATATTGAATTTCTGGTATCTTGATTATTATATGTCTGGGTATAGCTCTGTTTTGGTTGTAGGTGGCTGGAGTTCTGTACGCCCCACATAACCAAATGTCATTTTCTTTTCCCACGCTTGGGAAGTTTTCCTTAATTATTTCCGTGAATAGCCTTTGTAATTCGCCTGTATGTATTCCTGCTTCTTTGTTCACATTTCTTATTCTTAAATTGTAGATTCTCTTGTCATCTTCTAGCCTTTGTATTGCTATTGCCTGTTTCCTTGTTATTTTTAAGAGATCTTTCCTTTCATGATCACACATTGCAAACTTGTCTTCAAGTTTTGATAGTCTATCCTTAGTTTCTTTTAAGGAGTTTTGCCAACTTTCAATGGAGTTTTTAATTTCCTGGTAGTCTCTTTGAATCTGCTTCATGTATTCTATATTTTCTTTATATTCTTTATCAAATGTTTCTCTCCTTTTTTTTGTGTTCCTCCCTTCTTCCAGCTGTATCTTCCTGAGAGCATTTCTTTTATTATTCTACTCATATCTTGCTTTATCTGATTTAACATTTCAGTTTTGAGCTCATCTACAAGGTCCCAAAGATCTCTCTTAATGTCCATTGAAGCCATGTCTGATGTTGTGTGTTTGCCGCCCTCAGTCTCCCTTGTTTTTCCTTCTCCTGGATCAGGGCTCTCAGGGTTCTGGGCTGGGGGCCTTCTCCTGCCTCTCTCTCCTGTCATGGTCCCAGCTTCCTCCTCACAGATTACAGTGCAGGTCCCAGCCCCCTTCCCTGTTGGCCACATTTCCTCTGCAGCACGCTGGCGAGGGACCTCCACCCTCTCCTGCCTGCTCTTGTCACTGAGGTGTAAGCAGCATTTGGGTATTCCTGCCTCTTCCTACTGGGCCAGTCACACTTCAGGGGCTTTCACCCAGTTAGTACTTTCTAGGCACAGGGAATCGATTTGGGACAGCTCATTGGGTCCCAGCCAGGGGCACGGCCCAGTCCAAGCAAATCCCATGAATGTGCTCTGGGAAGGGAGGAACCAACTGAAGTCTCTGTCATTCCCAGTTCAGGCTCCTCTTGCCTGATTCCAACATGTCACCCACTTGGTCACGTGCTCCCTTCCTGTGGGCGGTGGGGTCTCATTCCCAGCACTGACCGTGGATTAATAAAGGTTCCTTCTCTGGCTCTGCTTTCTGTTGGGCTCACCAACCCCCAACTTCAGTGCTGCTATGGTTCCTGTGAGTGGCAGCGGGAATAAGTTTGGGCGGCTCTGCCGGCTGGTGAGGATTCAAGCTGGTGCAAACTTGGCAGGTCAACACAGAAATGCTGTGTCCCATAATTTTTAGCTGTTTCAGTTGTAGTCCCGACATGTTTGATGAGTTTTTTACGTTTTAATTTCTTCCTGTGTCAAGAGGATCCATCTCCCTCTGTCTGGGTCTCTCCAGGGTATTTTATTCTTGCATATGAGTTGTTTCTCCAGGGAGGCTCTGTATTTTGTTGCTCACTGATCAACCATTTTGACTTCTCTCCTAGTTTCCTCTTGTTGTGGAAACAAAATATACTTGGTGGCTTATGAGAACACAAACTTCTCTTCTCACAGTTTGGGGACAGGGGGTGGGACACTTCCAGTTAGCTTGGCTCCTGTCTCTGCCCTGGGTCCCACAGGCTGGCGTCAAGGGGTCTCCCTCGCTTGGTTGATGGGGGCTCTCACTGAGAATCTGTTTTTTGGCTCTTTCAGCTCTTTGAACAAATTCAGAAGTAAGGCTGGAATTGCTTTTGTGTCTTCTTTTTTATTTTTAAATTTTTACTTTTCTTGAACAACCACCCAGCCCTGCTGCTGTTTTCTCGGTGGCTGTCACCTGGGGTTTGTTCTCAGCTTCCAGGGGCCACCTGCACTCCTTGCCCTGTGTCCTTCTCATCTTCAAAGCCTGAAAGACAGGTGAACTCCCTCTCAGGCTGCCCTGTCGTCCTACCTTTATTTTCTGTTTGTGATTGTCATGGCCACTCTCTAATGATCCAAGGCAGTCTTGTATTTTAAGATCACCTGTTGGGTAACATCAATTCCATCTGCAAAGGCCCGTTTCTAACTTAGGCCACATTTTCACAGGTGAAACAGCTGGGACAGACGTCACTGGTGTCGATATCTTGCCCATCACAGCACCACAACATGGTCTCTTCTTTTGCCCAACTCTGTCTCCCTGTCTAGAATCTAGGGGTCTCTGTTTGTTATCTCCAAACTTGGAATGTTTCTCATAGGCGTTTGATCTTTGTTAAATGAATGAATGGACAGATGGACAGACACATGGATGGATGGATGGATGGATGGTTGCAGCCTGCATAGTTTTTGTCTTCTCTTTTGAAAGCAGAAAGTCTTTGACTTTCATTCTAATCTGATGTTTTCCATCGTGGTTATCCTGGCCTCACACCACTGGTCACTGCTGTGCTCCTTTAGGAGTTTGGCAACACAATGTCACTTTCTTCATGTAACCTCCTGGTAGGCACAGAGGCTCATCAGGGACCCAAACTGACTAGGGAACGTTGGTCTCTTCCCAGCCAGCCAAGGGTCCCAGTGCTTTCTTGGAACCAAACTGTCTGGGGTTGGCAAAGCTAGTCCTGGAAACGCATTTGGCATTGTTTTGTTCAGCAAATGAAAGCTCTCAGGCTTAGTCTACCTGTCAGTTCTCCAGTGAAAAAAACTTAAAGTATGATTTAACAATCAGCAGGATGTCTCCACATACTTTGTTGCTTGAGACTTTGTAGGCAGCCTGAATCCTGAGACCTGAGCTTGTGCAAAGCGCTTGAAACACACACAAGTAACAGATTTGCTATTTGGGTTACAGTGTGGAAAAAAAAAATCTCTGGAAACAGATTTATGTATTAGTTTTTCACTTTGCCACCAGATGTCCTTCATGAGTAGGAAAATATGATGGCTTGAATGATATTTTGAACTGTGAATGCCCAGCATTTTTGAACAGACAGTGGAGGGAGAGAGTGAGTGAACATAAACATTGCCGCAGATTTTTGGATGAGACTCGTATTTTGGAAGCCGCCTTACAGGTGTAGCTTTTAGAAGCAGTATTTATTTAACTCACAGATTTTTATTTCTCATACCCTGAAAACAGTGACTTAATTGCTCAACACCAAACTGATATTTTTTAAAAAGTCGAGCAAATTGTTATGTTTTGAAATTAATATTAAAAATACTTCAATCCCATCGTAACAATAAAATTCAAGTTTTTGGAATAAAGCTTTTGAGGACCCAGAGCGCTCAGATCTCAGGGCTTTTAAACACCACAGCCATACAGTTTGTAAAACTTTTATGTTAATTGTACAAGAGGTGACTTAGGGCTTCAGGGAAGGCAGTCAAATGGGGCCAATGTGTGATTTAATATGAAATTAAAGCTGCAGTTGCAATTTATTGTTAATGTTATAACTCACAGGAAAGTGTAAGGGGTATTTAATGTATCAGATTAGTAAGTAGTACTTTTGCAAAATAGAAATTATTTGGTCCAGTGTGTTATGTTTAACATACTCCTCCATAATATATATGGAACAAGGCGAACTACATTTTAAAGAGTTGGCAGTTGAGTTACATCGTCCCTTGATAAACATCTAGGAACAGGGTTCTCACTGTTTCCGGTGTTCTCACATTTGAGGGGATAAACCTGTGTCTTAGGGTGAGTGCTCCTCTCTTCCTTGTCGAATGGGGCAGGGGTAAGACAGGCAACCTATTTCCAGAAACCGTCGGCCACCTGCAAGGACTGTCAGACAAGCAACCAGATGTCCGCTGTGGATTGGCTCCCACATCTGGCTTTTGGAACGAACTCCTCCTCTTCCCTCCCCAGCCCACCCCATGCTTTCAAGACGCACCCAGAGAACTTAATGAAGCTTATCCCAGGCGCACAGGGAAGGGGGTGGTAATATTTCTGTGTCCTGCAGGGGGCGAAGTGACCTGTGATTTTCTCGAGGTGGTTCACACAAGTTCCTGCAAACTTCAAAGGCAGATCTGCTGCTCTCCTCTCATCTCCATCCTGCCCCATCCTCTTGAATCACATGTGAACTTTATTGGGGGCTCCCATTCTGAGATCTAAGGGGAGAATCGAGTCTCTGCGGGAAGCAGGTGGGGTGGTGACGAAGAGTCCTTGTGCACCGCATCCCAGTTAATGTGGAGAAGCAGCAGTCCCAAGCCTGAGCCTATGGAAATCTTTGGACGGTGCCTCTTTCCTACTCTCATGACCCCAGGCGAACATGGCATGCACAGGCTGGGAGCACATGGTGGCGAAATCACAATACATCTGTCAGTTGAATGTCACTGTCTTTATGATCACTGTCATGTCCCATTTCACAGCTTCTTCAGAATTCCTCTGGCTCTGAAGAGAGCTATGTTCATCCAGAGTCACCCTTAGCACCCTCTTATTTTCAGAAGTCCATCTTGGTGGGGGCAGAGATCCCAGGACAGACCTGGGCTGCTGCTCAGAAGTCTACTTGATAATGTGTCCCTAAGTGTCATTTTGGACTCCTGTGCCATGGGTGCCTCTCTCTTTCTGTACTCCAGTTAGAAAAAGGGGAGATGGCACAGGCGTGTGTGTTCTTCTTCTCTAGATTCTCCCCCATAGATGCCTATGCGACAGGTAGGTCATGGTCTGACTATGTGCTTTAAATGGCATAGAGCTGCTGTGAGTTCTCACCCCATGCTTAAGGTCTGTACAGTTTCCCAGTGCTTTTCTCATTGCCCTTGCAAGTTGAATCTGCTTTGCTTTCATCTGTTTTTCCTGGAAGTTCTAAAAAGAAAAAAAAAATTGTGCAGCTAGGTTTCGTGATAGCAGGTGGCCCATGGCAGGAAGCCGATGCATATTTGCTGGGATTGCGGATCTCAGGGCAGAACTGATGGCTGCTATGGGCAGTGTGGCAATGACTGTATGCTTGTCACATGTCATAGAAGAAATGACGCAGCCCTTGAATTCCAAGGCACCCAGCACCCTAGACCAAATAGTGATGGACAGAGGCCTTGCAGATGGCTAGACACTGGCTTTCAGTGTTGCTGAGGTTGTGTGGCCTGCAGTCAGTGGACAGGACTGTCCTGAATGAGCATTGTGCCTGGGCCAACATAAAACTAGAAAGACAGACCCAGAGGTTGCTTGGAAGTAAAGACCTGTACCTATTCAAAGTAGATTCTTTGAAATCATGGGAAAGCTCCTAAGATCCGGCCCAGCAGAAATCCAGTGATTTCATAAGGCTGCGAATCTCATGGTCTACACCTGTCTGGTCCTGCTCCCCAATACCTTGGAGTGTGTGAACTAAAACTGCCAACTCAGCCAGTCACAGTCTCTGCTTTCAAATCCGTGTACTTTTCACCGGGCACAAGGATCTAACGTTAAAACCAAATTTGCTTCTAGGATCCGGCAGTGGCTGGTATTCTTGGAGAGGGGGCAGGTGAACCAATTTGCATCCTTATCGGCACAGGTTGCTGTTGGTGTGTTACAGTGTGTAAAATCCACAGCAATGTGTTTCAGGGTCCCATCACCCTGCCATTCAGGGTACAGCCAAATCCCTGCCCTGCTTGGAATTATCTGTACCAGTTCACCCCAGGTTTTAATTGCAGGATGTAAACTAGGTCGTGTTTCGCTACATTCAAATGCAACACTAACAGACAAACTGGAGAAGCCTGAGACGTTTCCAAGAAGGTATGCTTGGCTTTTCTATTACAGTAATGGATCACACCTTCTTTCTTTTGGTTGCTACTTTAGAAGCCAAACCAAAGCCCCAGTGAATAGATAAGTCGGAATATTCAACCGCAAACCTCAGGACTCCAGGCTGGCGTGAGCTTGGCCCGCTCTGTGGCCTCTCTGTGAGCAGCTTCCTGGGAGGGTGTGTCCCAGCTTCCAGCAGCCGCCTTTGAAAGCCACGTGTCCGCTAGACGCCTACACTGCATCAAGAAGAAACTGAGGAGGAGATGGGAAAACGATCTATTTTTTTCTCAATTAATCCAGGCGATATTAATTTAATAGATTTGTTTACTTTTATCTAACATAATTTAGCCCTTTGACGTGATAGTAAAAAAAAAAAAAAAAGGAAGTGCTTATCTTGGCGCGTTGATCAGATCATTCTTCCTGGCGATGACCCCTGTGCCTTTGGTACCCCGCGGCTCCCCGGGTGCCTCCGAGAATTCTCTGTACTTGAAACTTACCCACAGCAGAGGCGACGCCCCTCGGGAAGGGAGGGTGAAAGAAGGGGGCGGGCGTATTTAAATAGCCCTGAAGCGCGTCTCCTCATTGGCTCCCAGCCTGCCGGTCACTCGGGAGGGCGGGGAGTCCCGGGGGCTGGAGTGCGGTACCTGAGCTGGACTCGCAGCAAAAAGCCCACGTTGGCCGCTCGGTGGAGCGCGGCGCGGAGAGGCGGGAGGCTGCGAATTCCGGCGCCGACGCGCGGCCGCTGCCCGGCGCACCGGTCCCCTTTCCTCCCAACCCTTCTGCGAATCGGCTTGGCCCGGCAGCCAGGGGAGCTCTGAACGGAAAGCAAGATCCTGGGCGCTTCGGCTTGGGGAGGGGGCAGCGTGCGATTTGGAGAGGGGGCGACTGTGCCCGAGGGCAGAAGGGCGCAGAGTTAGGGAGCCAGAAGGAAGTTTAGCCTCGCGGAGACGACTGGCATTTCAGGACGCCTCGTCGCCACAACCCGGGCCCTGCGGCGGGGTGAACTCCACGGTGGCCCTGCGGGCCGAGGAGGGGCGCGCGCGGGGAGGATGCCGGGCGCGCAGCCCCGCGGCTGAGGCCCCACTGCCCCGCCGCCCGGGTCCAGCGCAGCTAACCGGCCGCGAGGCGCGGAGCAGTGCGCGCGTGCGGGCGGCAGCGCCCGGGTGACCGCGCCGTGACCCGCCCGGCGCACCCCGAAGTGGACGCACCTGGCCCGGACCGACGCTGACTTCGGGCTCTCGCGCTTCGCCCCTCTGCCTGCCCTCCAGACTGGGCTCCCTGGGGGTGCCCCGGACGACCATGCGAGATAAGGACTGAGGGCCAGAAGGGGAAGCGAGCCCGCCGAGAGGTGGCGGGGGCTGTTCACGCCCAGGGCAACCGCGGCCGCGCTCCGCCGCTCGACGCCTCGCGTGGCCCTCGGGGCAGCCCGGCCGGGCGGGGATGCCGGCGCTGGGGCGCAGGGCGCAGTGGCTGTGCTGGTGGTGGGGGCTGCTGTGCAGCTGCTGCGGGCCCCCGCCGCTGCGCCCTCCCCTGTCCGCCGCTGCCGGGGCGCAGCTGCCGGGGGACGGCGGGAGCCCCGCACGCTCCGAGCCCCAGCCGCTGCCGCCGCAGTCCTCGTCCTCGTCCTCGGGCTTCCTTTACCGGCGCCTCAAGACGCACGAGAAACGAGAGATGCAGAAGGAAATCCTGTCGGTGTTGGGGCTCCCGCACCGGCCCCGGCCTCTTCACGGCCTCCAGCAGCCGCAGCACACCGCGCTCCCGCAGCAGCAGACGCCCCGCGGGGATCCCCCTCCCGGGCGGCTGAAGTCCGCGCCCCTCTTCATGCTGGATCTGTACCACGCCCTGTCCGCCGATGACGACGACGACGGGGCGTTGGAGGGGGACTCGAGGCACCCAGGGTTCCACGCAGGGGCCAGCTCGTCCCGGCTCCGGCCACCGCCCGGAGCCTCACATCCCCTGCTGCGCAAGAACCTCCTGGCTCCGGCACCTGGCGGCGGCAGCGCGGCCCCTCTGGCCACCTCGCAGGACAGCGCTTTCCTCAGCGACGCCGACATGGTCATGAGCTTTGTGAACCTGGGTAAGGACTTAGGATGTTTCGCTCCTTTCCGGTGTCCCGGGCTCGGGGATGGTGGAGGTGATGAGGGTGTGGAGGGGTGAGGAGTCCCCCCGCGCGGTGGCCCTGCATAGTGCCCGGCGTGGCGGAGGTGCGGGGACCCGCGGGCTCCGCCACCTGAGCCACCTGCGCTCTCTGCGCGCCCGGCCCTGCTGCGCGCTGCGTGGCCCCGGCCCTGGCGCCCCTGCCACTTTCCTCGCGGGCGCCCCGAGTGAGGTCCGCGCTTTTCGCGCTCCTGCCCCGCTCTGGCTACGTTGACTCTGGCGGAAAAGTCCCAAGAGTAGCCATCGTGGGAAGGAGAAGCCTTGTCAGCCCTCCCACCCTTGCGAACTGTCTTTTGTTCCTTTGCTAGCTTTCCAACCGCGATTTTTAGGGGCTCCGACAGCATTTGAGAACTTTGGAAACTTGGCCCGACCGTTTTAACAGAAATCCACAGAGTTGGGGGAAAGAGGGCTTTGGTGGCAAAGGAAGGTCCAGCGAATAGCGCGGAGCGCACACCCGTCCCAGCCAGGCGGGGCTGGCGCTTGTCGGGGGCCGCACCCCAGCCCACTGGGGTAATCCGTGCAGGACCCTTGCGCACATGCCCTTGGCCATGGTCCCCACCGGCTGACGCTTTCGTCAAAGCTGCCTGAGCTGCAAGGGCAGGGAAAGGGTGCGGAGTAGGGTCGGGGCTGGGCGCTGAGCTCGGCTGATCCCGTTGCCAGGCAACAGAATGGAAATTCAAGGGCGGCTAAATCGGGCCGTGCCACAAATGCTCTGTGGCAAACCCAGACAGAGTCACACAGCCATTCCCCTCTTTCGGTCGTCTCCTCTGCAAATGAGGAAGACCAGAGGAAGAAACTTTTCGGAGTCGCTGATTCTGTTTTGTGCCTCTCTTCATTCAGAAGCAGACTCGGTTTAGCAGGCAGGGATGGAGGGGGTGCGTCCTCTATAGGGGGAGCTGGGGCGCAGTCGCCACGCCCCGAGTGGACACAGCAGCGCGTGGGGTGCGTCTCGGAGGGCTTCCTGTTCGGAGTAGGACACGCAGCTACGCCCGGGTCCCTGGGTGTGTAAGCAGACTCCTGCCAAAGTAGCGCAGGGGCTCCAGGGGAGGTGGCCGTCCCCTAACGGCGTTATGCACTTGCACCTGTCCTGAAAAATACCTGGATGATCCTATAAAAACAAATGTATCTGCGATTCTGAATTCCGCTAAGCTTTTGGGGGCGGAGAACGGGAGGGTAGGAGCCAAGGGGGAGGGGAGGGTGCGGAGGCTGGAAGATTGGCATCCAGACTGTGCAGAAATCCTCCTGGGAAATTCGTGAAACAGAATCTCACAGAGAGTGGAGGCGCGGGGCCTGCCAATCTGCCTCCTCGCGCTGCCAGGGGTTCTGATTGGACAAGGATTTTCACAATTTATTGGAGCCAAATCCAAGGTGGAGCCACCTCCAGGAAGCACCCTAAGGAGATTCTCTGTCATGCCAGTGAAGAATACTAGGAGGGAGGGTTGGGGCAGCCCGGGCTGAGGGAGGCAGTTTTGTCCTTACTCTTTTATGCTTCTGATTTAGAGAATTCCACTCCTCAGCTCTTTCCCTCAACGCCCTCCTTCCTGCCCTTCCTCCAAGCTTCCAGACAGCTTTAGAAGAAATGCCCTCTGGGGAGAGTCCCCACCTGAGTTCAAGTGTGGGGGACTGGCATTGCTGGGTCCTCCATGGATAATCACGGGTTCCAGTCTCAAGGAAATCAATGCCAAGGGACTTGGACCAAGGTTCTCAGTTGCAGCTGCTGGCTGGCATTACCTGGGAGGCACCTAAAGGACTAAGGGATCCTGGGTCTTCTAGACCCAGCACCATTGCACCAGAGCTCAGGCTGTTGCTGTCCCAGGCCCTGGGGACTGAACTCAGGGCCTTTGCTCAAAACTGCATCCCTATCCCTGTTTTTTATTTTTTACTTTGAGACAGGGTCGTGCAAGTTGCTAAATTGCCCAACCTGGGGCTCAAACTGCCTCAGCCTCCTGGAGCCCCGGGATTACAGATGTACATCACCATGCCTGGATCAGGCAACTTTATTTGATTTTTTTTTTAAAGTATCTTAGATTTTTTTCCAAAGTGCTACCAAGGCCAAGAACCTCTGGCACAGAAGAGCCTGGCATCTGAAGGGAATCAATGTACCATCCTAGTAAAAGACTGAAAGCAAAGTTTCCAAATGTTCCTAGTGTTAGAATCACCTAGAGGCTTTAAAAAACTCCTGATGCCTGGGTGACTTCCAGTCTCAATCAGTGTGAGTGGAAACCAGAAGTCTGTATCTTTAGGCCATCCTCAAGTGATCCCAGGGCTTGGGAGCTTCAGATGGCATTCGAAATTTCAGGGGCTGGCTCCAGGGAAGTTTGTAAAGTATGTGACATTTATTGTGTTTAGTGACCTCTAAAGGCCCCTCGCCCCTGGCTTTTGTGGTCTGTAGGTACCCACAGCTTCTGAATCACACTGTTCGGAGCCGGTTGACAGCTACTCTTTCTAAGGTGATGGTTTAATGTAGTATCTCCCTATGGATGTTCTCATGTTTCATAAAAGATTGGTTTGAAATCTGGAAAGTTCCAAGAGAGCTCACCAGTAACACAATTCCAGGCATGAGGACAGGCTACTGTGGCATTGAAAGAGAGCTCTGGGCCAGGACCTCTACCCCAAGCCTCTCTGAGCCCCTCCCCTGGTCTATGACTATAAAGTCACGCCTCCTGTTGTGGCAGTGCTGAACCCCGAGCACTTTCCTAGGTAAGTAGAATCCAAGCTGTGGCTCATGCAGCTGACAATCAAGCAGTTCTATTTAACCTTAATCCATTTGGCAGTGAGAAATGGGCATGTTACAGTAGGATAAAGACTGATTACCATGGCTCTGAGCAAGAGAAGGACAGGTCCTTTGAAGAAAGCAATTGCTTAGCAATGTGGCTGCTCTAAATAAGGATGTGGGAGGATTCCACCGATTTCCTAATTGATGTCAGTGTCAAGTCCACTGCTGTCTCCCATGACTCATCTATTGAAGAACCTGCATGAGACAGTGGTGCATTTTAAAGCACTCTATCTTGTGGATTAAGAAAGTTACACAGCAGAAGTATAAGGGAAAGTTTTCCATGGTTGTAAACATACCTCTTCTGTGGGGCTGGAGGAATAGTTTAGTCATATGTTTAAAACACCCTGAGCTTTGTCATCCAACAGGACTATCAGGAAGTATGAATCAATAGGATGAAATCTCTCTCCTAGCTGGAATGCTGGGCATTTGACCAGCTCATGGTTGTTTCTGTTGACTATTTTAAACTCTGTCTGGGTGAGCAGGCTGGGTGTTAGGACTCACTGTCTACCTCTGCTGTGGCTTGGTGTGCAGGTGAGCTCGTGAACCTGCATTTAATCAGGAGTAAGGGGACCATTTTCTGTTTTGTTTTTCCCTGCTAAAAATGCCCTGCCAGCCTCATAAACAACCTTGTCAATTTAGTGACCTTGGAGAAGTATCCCGAAAGGTTCTTGAGGCCCCTCCCAGCTGAAAATGCACCATCTCAGAAAAGCCCTTCTCTGTCCCTCCCTGTGTGTGAGCTGGGACCACTCCTCCCGAGTTTCTACCTCCACGGGCACCCTGCTCATTTCCTTCCTTGTGCTGATCACGTGGAGTTTTTCAGTGTAAATCTGCTTGCTCATTTGTTTGTGTCTCTTCTGCGATGTCAGCCTCTGGAGACCAAAATCCTGCTAACCTCCTCTAGCAGCCTGTGTGTCAGACATAACGGTGAGCATAGGAAAGTTGCTTTGAAAAGATCAAAATGTTGAGAAGGGTGATACTACCGGTATCTCAGCTTTTAAATTCACATTTCACTAATGTGCGAGAACAGATGCTTTAGAAATGGGCTACCTGCTTTTTACTGAGTAACAAGTTAGACCATTGAGGTTCGTGGTATTTGATGTGTATCACAAAGCTTTATTAATATTCCCTTTCATTAGTTACCCACATGTATCTTAATATGTAATACACGCTCCATGAGAAAGTAATACTGACACTTCCTTAAATCTGCAATTTTCTGCATTTCAAACTTATTTTGAATTAATGAGGTGTTGATTTCCTGATGCTAGGATTAAATGAAATTAAAAAAACCAAACTCAAATTGTGCTCAGAAAAGGGAATCACTCTGTGTTAGTCCAAGTAACAAGAAACTTATTGTACTAAAAATGCTGGCAATCTTCTGAACAAAATTACTCTAGGGAAACATAAATTAGAAGAAAAATGGACTACTCCCTCCTTGTCTTTGTAACCAGATACACTGTACTGTCTTTCCCTCATAAACATAGGATCAGTAGGACTATTTTTCATTTAAGCTGCCTGTACTTATGAAGATTTTTGTTAGCAGAAAATAAATCCATGCCTGCAAGCTACTCAACAGCAGAAGCAGTTTGGAGGAAATCTGCAGGAGTGTGGCTCGTGGCTTGCCGAAGCAGTGGATGTGCTGAAGAGATCTAAATGTGACATTCAGCGGTGGCCCAACAAAAAAGTTGTACAAAGTGTTCTTAAACTGAGATCAGAGGGCAAGCAGATACCATTGTTTAGACCTCAGATGGTGTTTCCTTTGGTTGTCCTTCTAAGAATGGGTATAAAGCCTTTTTTAAATGTGCTGAATCATGGTTAGGTAGTTCCTCCTCTTAAGAAAGTTTACCTCTTATTAGGGATATGAGAATCTCTGTAGAAAAAAAAAACAGAATGCTCAGCACTTTGTTCAGCATATGACAGTTGTGTTGCATTCCAGTGTTTTCAGAGTCCAGTAGCTTTATATATTGTATTTCATTTTTTGGTGTTGAGGATCAAGCCCGGGGTCTCATGCCTGCTAAGTGCACAATCTAACACAGCCCAAATGAATACTGAGCATGAATATGGGTGGGTGGGTGGGCGGGCGTGGATCTGTGTCATGAAGGGCAGGGCAGCAAGCTCTGAGCTGTAACCAGCTCTGACCTCTTCATGTCACCCCTGTCTAAGAAGCTGAAAACGAAGAGGGTGCAATTTCTTGGCTAATGGATCAACTTTCTGTGACCTTCCCCAAATCTATCTTCTTGTCCCTGTGCCCTATGCTACTTCACAAGATGAATTATTCTAAGGAGTCCTTCTTTTTCAACTCAGTCTTTACAGTGTTACTTATTTTTTTCCACTTTGAGCTTGATTCTGCTTTCCCCATACACTCTGCTTGGATCAATTTTTGTCTTTTTGCCATGGTTGGTGCTTCTAGCGGTGGCAAGAAGAGTAGCAATGTTTTAATCAGAAAACTGTTTCTGATAAGAAACTACCGTAAGTATCTGAATAACAGGAGTAGAAATCAATAGAGAAACTCCCTAGATAGGGGCAGTGTTTTAGAGTCCCCACCCCTGTAAGCAGCTGTCACACATTAACCTGTCCCCTCCAAATATGTGCCAGGCAGTGTCACCTAGGGGCTGAAATGGGGAATGGCTGGTGTCCGCTCTTCTCTTGTGTTCTTCTCAAAGAACCAGTGCCTTCTGTTGTCCCTTATTCCCCATTTTCATTCTGACAGCCAAGATAATTTTTTTAGACACTTTCTTTTCTTCAGACCCTTGACGTCCTGCCCAGTGCCCAGCTCTGTGCTATCTCTTTCCTTCTCGAAATCGGTGAGCCAGAAAGTGTCCCCTAAAATATACCAAAGTGATGACAGTTGTTATCAATGAGAGGGAAAATCATCAGCACTTTGGTGAAAATTAGAACTTTAAAGAGTAAATGCCACTGACCTCCCAAGATTTTGCAAATGCTAGGCATTCTCAGAACCAGACTTCGCCTGCTGGTCTTCTACCACAAGCATCAATGATACATTGCTAGTCATCACTGGAACTTAGTGGGAATTTTGTTTAATTATCAGCCTTTTGAAGATATTGTTGTCTATAGTTTTTTTTTCTCTTCCGATGCAAGTCAATCAATCAGTCTATCTATCTATCAATCATCTGGGAAGTTACATGCCATGCACAGATAAGTTGTGGGGGGTTGATTGGTTAACTTAGTTTGTTACCTACAAACTTAAGGGCTTGAAGGTCCTCTCCTGTCACCTAGCCCCATGTGTTTCTAGTTGAATTTGTTAGGTTCATTCAATGCCGTCTCCTCAGCTCTCCTCTGGGGTACAATCCACAGGCCTTCAAGTGGGTCCTAGTGCATTCGTGGGATCAGGAGAGGAGGCGCCGATCTGAAATTGTATGGGTTTCCTCTCGATGGACAGCATTCTCTCTTTTTTAGTTAGGATCTGTAACTGAACTGAAAACCACATTGCGGGGTAGCATTGTTCCACCCATCTCCACAGGCAGCGATTCCCTTCCGGCCCTTCCCATCTCCATTCTTCAAGAGATTGGGCCCATAATAGAGGTGCTATCCAGATTACATCAGGTCCCTGGGTGATGGCTCCCTGCGGTCCTGTTATCTCCAACACAGTCCCAGACCACTGGGTCCAACAATCTCCTTCAAACATTCTTGCAGAGTGAGGTTCTGGTTCCTAGCGGGAGAGTCTTCCTGACTTTCAAGTTCACAGGCACACGCCCTTGATTACGGATCCTGCTATTAGGCGGGGATTGTCCTGGGCAGAGAGATGGACTTGCTGGTTTGTGGGTCAGATTGTTTTCTCATCATCAGGGAGCGCTGGGAGGGGGAGGAGCAGTGTGGGGGGGCGGGGGGGGGAGAAGGAGGGGTGCCTGTCCCCCCAGGGCCCATTCACGCCGACCTTTGCTATCTGCCACTTTCTCTCTCACCACTTACCCTTTCACCTTGCCCAGAATGTGACTTCCAGCCCGAAACGTCTGTGTTAGTCCATCATTGTTCCTGTGTTTACAGTCTTGTTGGTTTCCTGTACATGAACAACGTGAGCAGAAAAAAAAAAAAAAACAAAAAACTAACTCTCAGCAGAGTATGAGCTCACTGCCCCTGGCCTGAGCGATCTTCCGATCTTCGGTGCTGGGAGGTGTTTCACACTTGGGTTTGATTATTTGCCACTTATTTGACCCTCCTTTCTTTTACATTAATGAATTACGTTTAAATAGGCCCAGAGCTGTGTTTGTAAACTAGAAGGTGAGGGATTAAAAGTCCTTCCTTGACTTTATTTTTTTCCCAGATTTTATTTGTACACTCCCATATTTAAACTAACCAGAGAGAACCTATGCCTTAAAAAAAAAATAGAATTGATGTTTTTATACAGTAGTTTTAAGTTCATAGCAAAATTGAAAAGGAAGTACAGAGATTTCCTTTACCCCTGGCTCCACACATACACAGCACCCCCCGATCAGTGACCCCCTCCCAGAATGGTGCATTTGAATCTCCACTGACTTTTATCACCACCCACATGTACATCATGCTTCGTTCTTGATATCGTGGTGCTGTGGGTTTTGGACAGATGGATAATGACAGGTGTCCATCACTGCAGTGTCACATGGAGTTGTTTCACTGCTCTAAAGATCCTCTGTGGACAAGTTGCCCATTTCATGGAGGAGAAAAAAATTCATGAAAATATAAAAATTCAAACTACGCAGAGTTAGGGAAGAAAAAAAATCACAAAATCACCTTTGTCGACTGATACTTTGGCTCTAAAAAAATAATTTTGATTGTCTGTGACAGCTTGGAGTCTTATTTTATGGTGCTTCTAAATGCTGACAACAGATCCATCAGAAATTGCTCTTTCTTTTTTAAAGTCCAGGAGTTAAACATCTTTTTTCCTGCACATACTTTCACTGAGGTGTCTGTCACCATAGTACCTAGACAATCACTCAGGCAGAGACAGGAGTGATTAAATTTCTCCCTGGCCTGTGCTCTGTTTGATCCATGCTCTGCAGGATTTGAGGGACTGAAATCAAGAAGCCCGAAGAATGAACAAGAATTATTGGAATTCTGCACTTAGAAATTATTGAAATTTGGGGGGGGGTGGAGTTTAGAGGAAGAATTAAATTTTTTTCCTGCCTTTCTAAAAATGTACTGAATATTAAAACTTAGTGTGACTTTAGGAGTGAGAAACTCCACAATACACACATAGGCGCACACATGTGCACAAATCTTGCTGGATCTATAGGTAGAACCAGGGGAACTTTTCAAAGACCTCCGCAGGAGAAGCTATTTAGACCAGAGTGAAACTAAATTAATTGAAACTCCATAAATCTGGAGGGCTTTGTATTAATATACAGAGTAGGCTTCATTTACCTTTGAACTGTTTTCTACGAAAAAGGGCTACATGGATTACTGGCAAATAAATAAGAAAGTTCAGTAATACAAGCAAGAAATAGGCTAACTCTAAAAAGTGCTGTAGAACCCATAAATAGCAATTCATTTATGTTATGTTGGTATTTCTTTATGAACCTTATACACATGAGACATTTCATGAATTTTCCCCATCCTTCTTTGATTACCCATCATGGTGGATCATATTTCACTGAATTCTAGTTAAATTTTCACCTCTTATTTCCTAGTCCACCCTCTACCAGCACAGAAAAAAATTTTAAAAATAAGAGTTTGGGGGCCATGGCAATACTAGCAGATCCTAGAAATTTGACTTTGCTCCCTCCATAATGTGTCACTTAGCATGGGCTGTGACTTAATTGAAGTTGTTTGATCCTCCTGTCACAAATGGATCTGTGTCATCATTTTGAAAATGGAATCCAACATGGCAGCAGGGGTACAGGTGGGGTTTACTGTTCTCTCTCTCTCTCTCTCTCTCTCTCTCTCTCTCTCTCATTGCATTTCTTCCCTTTCAATGTAAGTTCTTTTCCCATAGTTTTGGTACCTTTGTCCTTAATCTAGCTGCACAGATTTCACACATTTCCGTGGAGTTTTATACCATAGAAATGAGCCATTGTCCTTATTGTGGTTAAGTTGTTGGTTTTCTTCTTGGTGCTAGAAAATGCTGTGGCCTTTTAAGTATACAGTACAGAAAAGGACTGTTAAGATTCAGAGACTTAAGTTAGAATCCTTTTTTGTCATATCTTGGTCAAGACATTGGACCCAGATCCTGGGTCTCTTTTCCTTGTCTGTAAAATGTGAGTATTGGGCTAGATTAGTTTTTTTTTTTTTCCAAAGTGTTTCATGGAACACTAATTTTCCAGAATATTCTAAAAAAATCATAGGAGCACTTAATACTGTAATATTTCTGTCTTTGAGATTTATCTGTCTATCAGCATCCTGTAGCCATGAGTAGTCTAGCAGTAAAGAAGCCTAACTTGTAATAGTTTTCTTGGGACTTACTCCTACTCTTTAATCCTTTCTGCTAAAATCCCTTGATGTCAGACCCGGACCTCTCTGCACCCATGGCCTCTTCTGACTTTCCTGGCTGTCTTTGTAGAGCCAGGCAGGGGCCCAGGAGGCTGTATTTCCAGCGGTTGCTGCCCTTCTGCTGTTGACACTGAACTCTCTTCTCTCCTTCTTGGGGATCAGCGGCTGCCTGCTGCTCAGTAACCAGCTTGGCTGCTGAGCCCCCACCACTGTGCCTTCATTCTCCACCATCCGTCCCTGCTGTTGGAAATGCTTGCAGGGTTTCACTTTTCCTGGTTGGACCCTATATCAGTCAGCTTTCTGGTACTATAACAAAAACCTAAGAAAATCAATTTATAAAGAGAAAAAAAATCAATGTTGACCCTGGGTTTTGGAGGCTCTACTCCATGATCGATGGATTGATTATCCTCATTGCTCGTGGGCCTGAGGTAAGGCAGCATGGAAGGCCGGGAGTGTGTGGTGGAAGCAGAAAGGCTCAAGGCCTGTGCGCAGAAAGCAGAAGAGAGGAAGAGGAAGGTGTGGGGCTCACGGTTTTCTTCAGTGGCACACCTCAGGGTCAGTGACCAATGAAGGCCCCACAGTAGAGGCTCACAGTGCCAGGCTTTGGACCAGGCCTTTAAAACAGGGCCTCCAGGGGACATTCCTGATGCAAACCGCGGCAGAGCTGGACACTGTGCAGCTCATTCTCTTATCTTACGGGCTTGCCTGTCCTTAATGTGGAACGTGCGGGAGATGTTTGTGAATGGTTTTCTTGGAGGAGAGAACCATAAGGCTGAGCTTTCTTGGGGTCAGGCCTGCTCTTTGCAGTTGTGCTGAGTCTTAACCCTGTATTGCACTTTCTGTGTTTAGTTTTGAAAATAGTAATGCAAAGTGGCAGACTCTCTTCTAAACATTTGATGTCAGACATTCAGAGTACTTGGGCTGGCTAGTGACCCTGTTGGCATCTTGTTTGTAAAGCCTGAACTTGTAAAGATGAGATCCTGCTGGAAAACAGCACAAAGATGCTGCTAGGGGTTTCTGTTTTAAATTTTGGGCCTCTGGACCGGGCACAAGTCCAAGAACTTTGAGAAAGTAGACCCCGATATACCCCCACTTTCCCCGACAGTTACCCGTCACCCAGTGTTCTGTAGCTTAGATATTGCTTTTTTTTTTCTTTGCAAGACAAGGTAAATATTGTATTTCTTTATGACCTTTTGCCTTAAAAAATGGCTGATGACATTTAGTATTGTATTATCTCAGCGTGGCAAAAACTTAGACTTTTATAGCTGCAAATACAGTATATTAAAGTCTATAAAACTTAGACTTTTATAGCTGTGAGTATAGGAGATAGTAAAACAGAGGAGAATTTGGAGTTTGAGCTGAAAATAAAAATTTAGGGCAGCATTAACCAAATGTTGCAAACAGCACCCAACCCCATAATTGTTTTTGAAATTATTTGACCACCTTCTTCCACCTGCCGGCCACATATTTTCCACCTATTTTCCTTTGTCCATCACGCCATTGAAATCACACTGCTGAAGGTCACTAAGGACTGTCCTGCACCCCCACTCCCACCCCTGCCTTCTTCTCCACAAGGTTCCATGATGCTGACATTCTGGGCCCCACTGCTTCCCAGCCTGCCAAATCTGTGGGCATTTTCTGACGTGCAGGAGAAGATTCAGAAGGGCTGGGGAGGTGGCAAGAGACACACACGTTGGAAGGAAATGATGTAGGCAGTGGGCCGATCACTCTGAGGTGTGGGAGTGGGGAGACATGGGGCCACAGGGCAGGGCACTGGGCTCTTCAGTGACCCAGCCTGGCGGCTGGTGGCCTTATGGGGCGCAGCTGTGGTGATGGGAACCCGCAGCCAGAGTGTTCAGGGGACTATGTGTCACTTGCATAAAGGTCTGGCTGGGGGGACCTCCTCATGCAGTATTTTCCTTCTTTATTCCTGACCCGTTTCTTCTGATAACAGCCCAAGTGTGGTCGTGAGCCAGAATCCTACAGCGCAGTGATTGATTCTCAAACTGTCTTGGTGCACAAACGACTTCATTTTGAAAATTTTTTAACTTTCACAAGTCCATTCTTTGGAAGAATTCATGAAAAAAAATAAGAATCCGTTAAAAATGACAAGGAGAAACTCCAAAACATAAAACCAAGTATGAACTTTTAATTAATAGATTCTGTTCACATAATTTGTGATCAGATTGCCATCAGCCTGTCTCAGCCTCTCCATTTCTGTAAACATCTTATACTGTCCAGAAACAGATGAATTAATAAGGATTGGCTTCTGACAGGGGAAGTTGTGATATAGGAATCTGCATTTTTTTTTTTCTGGTCAGTCCTGGGGATTGAGCCCAGAGCCTTTGCACTTTAATATATCCCCAGCTCTTCTTTATTCTTTTTTAAATTTTGAGACAAGCTCATGCCAAGTTGCCCAAACTGGGCTTAAACTTAAAGTCCTCCTGCTTCAGCCTCCCAGAGTGCCGGGATGACAGACAGGTGCCACCACACTTGGCTGGGAATCTGTATTTTAACAAGTTCTCTTGGTGAGAGAGGGGTGACTAAGGTTTGAGGCCCACAGAGCTGGTTCCTCAGGCTTAGATTTAATCTCCACCCTCTTTCCCATATCCAGTCGATTGCCACACTTACGTTCCTGCTCCTAAAGTCCCCCGTCCCCATCTCCCTGCTCTTTCTCAGTTGCTCATGAGTCCCGCATACGAAGTCTTTATGACTCTTGGCCTTGACTGCGCCCCGGCCTCCCTGCTGCTAATGCACTGCGGCGTCCCTGCCAGCACGGGCTTTCTGTCACACAGATGTGATCCGTTACCCCCTCCTTCACCTTCTCTGGGTCCTCATGGTGTGCGAAGGAAGCCAGCGAGCCTCTGCCTCCCACCCCCTCCTCGCTCCCTTCCCTCCCCGCCGTCTTGCATGTGCTGTGCGGCCAACTGAACTCTGCCCATGGTTTCATCCTTTCACCTTGCCATTGCCTTGGTCAAGTGCCGTCTCCTCCAGGAAGCCTTTCTGGCATTTGCTGATCTGCGTGCTGAAACTCTCTGGCAGAACGCGGGCGCCGGAGGACAGGAGACTTTCCCTAGTGCTGAGATCCGCACAGGGGTGTCCTAACCTCTGATGGCCAGGGACCTTGCATTCCAGCACTGGCCCTGCTGCCCACCAGCTGCGCGAACTGGCCCAGACTTCAACAACAGCTTCTCTGATTCCTATCGCCTGATGTCGTGTTGATCTTTGGTGTCTCCTCCCCTCCCCGAGATACCTAGCATGGTACCATCTTTGCTCCCCAATACTCACTGGATGAATGAAGGTCAGTCTCTCTCAGACTAAACTGGTGTGTGGCCTCCTTTCTTTTCCACCATCACTAACAGCATCAAAGTTTTGGGTGAGAAATTTGTAAACCGGGAAGCTTGTGTGGAGACAGGAGTAAAGTGCTGAGTGTGGCTGCAGGTGGCAAGAAGGTGGCCTTCTTCTTTCTGGGTCCCTGTTCTATGACTTTCTAGATGGTTGGAAAAAAAAAAGTTCTCAGGAAGAAGTATTATTTTCCTCCTACCTGATGTCATGGTGACTTTAATGAGTATTCACAGGAGTCAGAAAGAAGTTGTTGGTGAGTCCAGATTTAAATTTCCTGCTTGTGCCAGGCAGAGAGCCTGCAAACAGGCAGGACTACTCCTGCAGGTGCTGATGCAAAATACTTATCTTGTCAGCTTCTACTCCAGGCTCACTGGCTTGGCTTACATTGTGGAGGTGTTAGGCATTCTGTTTACGTAAGGGCCGCAGGGGTGACATAATGTCTACTGAAGCATCGTCACTCAGCTCCCCAGCAGGCAGCAGGGAGCGTTTAAAAACTGAAAACAGATCAAAGCCGTGGGCAGGGTTGAGATAGCCCTGCTGGGGGGAGGGGCGGCCCTTGGTTGGTTGCCCGAAACAGATGTGTATTATTATTGCCTTACTGCATTTCCAGACCATTGGTGAAATGAATCAGGCAGAATTAAACTCCAAGAAGCTGATCCAGAGAGACTGCTTAAGCCAGTGCAAGGCCGTCCAAATAGGTTGGAAAAAATGTCAAATCAGAGTAAGCACATGCAAGCTGTGCTTGTTGCTCTTTTGGTGGACTGTTATGAAAGTTGTTTAAAATACAGCAACATTACAGCACTTACATTATGTCTGATGAGACAGGTAGGTCCTGGAATGAAGAACTTTTTTTTTTTTTGCTTCTCCCATTTAAACTTGCGCTCCCCACCAAGGACACAAACACATTCACTCCCAGGATCCGCATGACAGATAGGATGGAGGAAAGAGAAAGGGAAAAGGGACTGAGTTGACCCAGGTCACCGAAGTAGCAAATCCACATGTCTTTCCCATTTTGTTTGATGGCAATGGAATATGGAAATAGAATGGAAAGGAAATATGGAAACAATTTCAGACTCATAATGGTAAGTCCTCTCAAGTGATAATCTTGTCTGTTTTATTTTATTTTTGTAGTGCTGGGGATTGAATCCAGGGCCGCACGCGTGCTGAGCTCGTACCACTGATCTATACCTCCAGCTTATGTAGCGTATTTAAGACTTTTAAAATAGATGGTTGCATAGAGGAAGCTTTATTGTGTAATATATATTCCCTTTGCCATTCCTTCCCAAGTACTTCATAGCTGATGCGTCTTTTATTTTGGTGGAGTGAAAAGAGTATGATGTTTACCGTTTAGTACTTAAGGATCTTGGCTACTGAAATCCCCATGGCCTCTTTTTCCAGTTGGCTGACTCTTGTTGGAAGCATTTATCTTGCATCTGTAGGATTCAATCTAACCACAACATTTCTCTTCTCCTCTCATTATTGGCTAACACGAGATGCTCTTTTCTAGAACAAATAGATTGAGCATCACTTTGATATGTTTACATAGAAGCTTTGTTTTCAGGCCAGGTTTTCTTTTTCTTTTTTTTTTGTCTGGTTTTGCTTTCTTACTTTTTGGAGGGTACTGAATATCAAACTGAGGGCCTGAGCTACTGCTCGGACCCCTTTAAACCAAGTTAAATGCTTGGTCATCTAACACATACGACTCCTCTTGTCTCTGTCTAGCGTTGTATTTTACTGGCCTTGCTGGTGTATGGGGTCTGGCAGATGGGATGCTGAACTCAGAATCGAAACTTCTCCTGAGGTGCCACCTAACATCACTGACCACAGAGACTACTGGGATAGCCCTGTTGACACTACACAAATAAAATATGTCACTAGAACATTTCACGGAGATGAGGAACTTCTTTCCATGATTCTCTGAGGTCAACTCTGGTACATGCTTTTTCCTACTGGGCAGCAAACATGTTTTACCAAAGTCTTACCTAAGTGCTTTTTGTTTACAATTCTGCAATGAATTCCTGGCTGCCTTTCACAATGACTCCTGTAAATATTGTGATTTACTTCCGTGCCTTTTGGAGGGAGAAAATTCCAAGTTGTGAAGCATCTTTTAACATTTCCCAATATTTTATGGTGGAAAATTTCAAATCTACAAGAAAATAGAAAAAAATTACAGCCAATATCTATGGACCATGGACCTGGCACTTCCATTCTACCATTAACAAATTATATATATATATATATATATATATATATATATATATATATATTTTTTTTTTTTTTTTTCACAGATCTGTTCTTTGCTCATTTGTGTAATCCACATTTTTGTTTGTTTTTAGATGCATTTCAAAGTAAAGTTACAAACTTTAGCACACTATCTTCTCTTATATGTCATTAAATTCAGTGTTTACATTTTTGAGGTAAGTCTACAGACTGAAATGTACTTTTGTGTGTCATTTATGTTTTGACAGGTAGAAATGCTTGTGTAACTCAAGCTTTTTCAAAGCATAGAACAGTACTATCATCCAGAAAGTTCTCCAAGACTTCTTGCTGTCTGCCCTGGGTACTGGTGGTTGAAGGGCACTCAGAATGTAGGACTTCTCCTGTCTGTGTCTTTCCCTTCTGAGGTCCCTCTCTTTTCTGGGATGCACTGGATCTGTCTGGTGGTTCTTCCAGGCAGAAGACTGTGTGTCTCCTGCTGGTCCAGTTGGGGCATGTGACGCAGACTGGACCTCATATCAAAGCCAGAAGTCATGGAGTTGGGGGGCCCATCCCAACTCCTATTTCCTAATGGCACCATTCAGAATCTTCACACTTTTGGTCAATCTCCAGAGCCTTCAGGTAGCTGAATGTGCTTTTTTAAAATTTGTTTTTACCACAATTTACAGATGTTAATCTCTGGGAGAGTCAGCCCAAGGGGATCTTATTGGCCATTACCAGAAATGGACCCTGTCAAAGTGTTAATTACTTTGTGTAGAATGTGTAGTTCCTGACTCAGGATGGTTTGACTTCGTAATTTTTGGCCTTTAGGATGGTGCCAAAGCAATGCACATTGAATAGAAACCACACCTGGAGTTTCAAATGAGGATCTTTCCTGGGCTCAGGTTTATCCCCTGGTGGTGCTGGGTGGCAGTAGTGACCTGCAGCTCCTGGTCGACTCCTGGTCACAGAGGGGACCACGACCCTTTACACCACAGTGCACTGTGTTGTTAAGCTCCGTTGCTCATTCAGGAGATTGGGCATTATCACTGCCTTTTTGTCTTAGAGTTTCCTCCACTTATGATGGGTTTATCAGGGTACAACTCTGTCCTAAGTTAAGCAACGGCTTCATAAAAGGATTTTCCAATAGCATAGGAGGAAAACAGGATAGAGGTCCTGTTACCCCATCTTTATATTCCAGAGGATACAGTGATTCCAGGTGGAATTGGAGGCCTTAGTTAACATGTGCTGAAAAAGAAAAAAACTTT
Organism: Hydrochoerus hydrochaeris; assembly: GCA_004027455.1. Classification (NCBI taxonomy): domain Eukaryota; kingdom Metazoa; phylum Chordata; class Mammalia; order Rodentia; family Hydrochaeridae; genus Hydrochoerus; species Hydrochoerus hydrochaeris. The sequence goes on along the minus strand of PVLA01009520.1, from coordinate 34,039 downwards.
TCTTAAATTCAGGGTTTGTTTTCACTACTGGAATTTGGTTGCCCAGATTTTCCTGAGCACTTTCAAGCCAGCAGGGTTGGTTCTGGCTGCAGTTAGGTAGAAGAAAGACAGGGGTGCAGGGTGCAAGGAGTTGCTGTCCTGGCTTAAGAGGAGGAGGCAGGTACATGGGACATGACCCTGATCCCAAACACAGTATGCTGGTGTCTAACAGGTGAACCAGAGTATGACAGGCACACCCCGGAGGGGGTGGCCATTTATGGGAGGATGTGACACTCGGCATGAGTGTGGGAAGAAAAGTTGGTTTGCTTTGGTGCAAGAAGACAGGAGAGGTCTGCCTGCCCCAGGAACAGGCAAGTGGTACTCTGGGAGTGGCCTGAGGTCTCAGCGGTCCTGTTCCCAGGTGACTGCTGGTAGTGCAGTGGGACGCAGGTAGAGGAGAGGCTGGAAAGGCAGGTTGGGGCCAGTGAAACAGGCATGGACGTGAGCCTGATGCTAGACTTTCTCTGCAGGTGGTGAGGAGCTGCTTACAACTTTCCAAGACTGGAATGATTGATGCATGCCTTGGGAAGATGTTTCTGGCAGCAGTGTTGGGGGAGACCTGTTAGAAGAGTTTTACAAATGTCTAGGTACCCCTGTCTCCATTTAATCTGTATTTGCAGCATTTGGGATAGTCTTTTTGTTTTGTTTTTTTGAGACAGGGTCTTGCTATGTAGCTCAGGCTGGCTTTGAATTCACTTTGTAGCCCAGGCTGGTCTTGACCTTGAGGTGATCCTCCTGCCCCAGCCTCCTGAGTGCTGGGATTACAGGGGTGCACCACCGTGCCCAGCTGTATTTGTAGCACTTGAGAGACTTTTTTTAAAATTTTAAGATGCATTGTAGTTTTCTTTTCCTGCAACTAAATTTAGAATGTTTAACCAAGAGGGAGAAGTTAGGTGATGAGTTTGTGAATAGCAGACTATTCACAAAGAGATTATAACTTGTGGAAGAAGTACTAGTTCCAACAACTAAAATCTGAACAGTTCTGCTATAAATAGACTTTTAAATAGACTTGTCTTCCTGGAAATCTTTCCCTCTCATCTCCTTGCAATTAAAAACCCATTTGGGAGCTGGTTGCTTAGAACTAGCAGTGTCATCTGTGGCCAAGGTGCAGAGAATCCTCCTGTCTGAGACGCTAATTGGTCCACGAGGAGATTTCATCAGTGATCTGGGCCTTGGGTACAGGCTGCCCCACTAGCCAAAGGGGCCAGATGAAAAGTCAGTCTTATTTTTAGCTGGAGAGAGTCTCCATCCTGTGAACAGCCTAACCTGTTCCAGGTAGCATGAAAGGTAGATGTCATCTCCAGGGGCACACTCTTCCCCTTGCTACCTCCCAAATGAGCCTCTGCTGGACTAACTTCAGGGTACGGTTCACGAAGCTTCGTTATCTCAGTGCACAGAGAGCTGCACCTATGAGAGGCAGTGCCCAGACATTTAGACATGCGAGCCTGGTGTGGGCCCCAGGCAGGATTCTGGCCCCTTGGCTTTGGTCCTGGTACTCTGTCTGCAGATGCTGCCTTACCTGGTAAAAGGGATGATCTTCAAACAGAGAGATTAGGAGACCAGCTTGAGTTTTTAATCACGTAGGACTTGAAAAATGGGAGGGGGATGTCAGAAGGGTCTGAGTCAATGGAAGAGGAGGCAAGAAACATGAGTCTTTAAAGATGGAGGAGGGTTCAGTCCAAGGAACCCAGTGATCTCTAGCAGCTAGGAATGGCCCTGAGCTCACGGCCAGCCAAGAAAACAAAAGGAGCTGCGTTCCACCAACTGCCCGAGTGAGCGAGCAGAAGGATTCTCCCCTAAGGCCTCCAGAAAGAGAGCATCCCTGCCATAGCTTCATTTCCACCCGGTGATATGCCTGTGGGCTTCTGACCCTCAGGACTTTTAGAGAATAAACACGGATTATTAATTTGCTAAGTGGGTGAAGACAGCAAGGATGACTGCAGTGTTATTACTGATACAGGGTATTGTTCTGTTGGGATCCCTTCAATGACAGTGATCTAGCTGGTGGTATTGGAACAATTAAGCCCATACGTGACTGAGTCAGCTTGCCTGTGTTTGGTTTTGTGGACACTGCTGTCTCCTGGATCCCCCTGCTACCTGCCATGGTCAACCCCGCCACGTTCTTCCATGTGGCTTGAGCAAGGTGTTTGTTGTTTCAGACATACTTTCAAAGGCAGCAGAAGACTTGCATGTTCTGAGCCCTGCAGAGAGAGGAGTTGATTCTATGAGTTTCTGCCATCACAGAATTATTCCAGGATTTATGATGCCTCTTTCATCTAGGAGTGTATGGGGCCTATTTGTCCATGGCAAATGCTGAACTTCCTGTACCGGGAGGTTGTATGGCAAGTGTTTGGAAGGTGAAAGGGACGTGATTATCATGAGGCACTGTGGTCCCGGGAATGGCAGAGGCCTACAAGAAGAGCACCACTGCTGGCTGTGGACACATCTGATACATTCGTATTTTATCTTTAACCACCAGACCGCTCCTTCCAAAGCTCCGAAGGGAACCTTCTCCACCCCACTTGCAATCTCTTATAATCTTCTGCTCTGGCTGCAGTTCTTTGGGTTCTATCTGAACTCCAGAGTTAAGTTTACAATTATGAAATAAAAACTAAATAGCAACAGCAAAAATATAGCCTTTATCATTCTGGTTAGTGACAAGTTATCCTCTCCTCTGTGTACCACTATATTCATAAAGTGGAATTAACAGTTGCATTTGATTCTTAGAGTGGTTGCCAGGATGTACACGTGAAGAGCTTACCACCAGGCATGGAATACCTTAAATACTCAAGAGTTATGTTATCAGATGTTCCTTGCCTGTCATAGTATTTAACACATTACCTGCTTAAGCCAAAGGCAAGAAGCCATCAAAAAGATAGCTGAAAAAGCTTAGACAGCACTATGTATGATGAAGTTCTTCTGGAAAGCACTTTCACATTGATGTAACTTCCAGAGCTCAAGAAACTTAAATAGGTAAGGAGAGAAACTTAAAAATTAAAGTACTATGGTAATGTAAGGGGAAATAAAGTAGGGCATTTGGGGGCTATACCAGTTGTGGGGAGCACAGACACCTTAGGAATGAACTCAGTCCCTACCATCAGTGTCTGCTGGGCAGAGGTGCTTAGCAGTAGAAAGCTTTCCTGCACTGAACATCTGAGTGGCGTCAGGTGCTGAGAAACATTCCCATTCCGCAGTCCTGGAATTCTGGAATTCTGTATGCCTGTCATTTCCGTGGTTTTATAGTCTTCTTGCATCTCACACTTCTTATGTCTACAGTTGCAAGTATGCTGCTGGGTTAAGATGTCGTTCTAATCCTGGAATCAGAATCAGAAATCTCTCTATTCTTTAGCCAAATCAGCTGTGATAGTAAAGGAGGAAAAAAAAAACTCTAGTACTAGTTGAGTATTCCTTACTTAATGCTTGAAATCAGAAATGATTTAGATTTCAGGGTTTTTTTTTTCTTTTGCAGAATTTACATAAACATAATAAGCTCTCTTGGGGATGAGCCCTAAGTCTAAATAAATTTATTTATGGTTCATATTCATCTTTTACAAAGAGGCCAAAGGTAATTTTATACTGTATTTTAAGTAGTTTCATGTAAGCAACAAACTTTAATGGTAGAAAATTTTCTACTTGTGCTGTCATGTTGGTGTTCACAACATTTCAGTTTTGAAGTGAGGGGTGCAGCTTGGTACTAGAGTCCTTGCCGAGGGTTTGATTCCAGCATTTGATTCCCAGCCTCTCATGCTCCCAAAAAGACTTTTGGAGCATGCTGGATTTGTAGATTAGAGGTGATTAATCTGTCACTGTTCTGTGCTCCCACACTGATTCTATCCTTCACTCTGAGAGCTAAGAACTGTCCCATAGGTGTTTATTGTGTACTGATAAATGATTGTGTGTCCACCCTAACTGCAGTCGGGTGATTGCTATGCTTTTCAGAATACAAAGTTGTGTTAGCTCAAATTGCCAGTATCAGGAACAAGTCATGATTTTTTTCCTTAAGTACCTCTTATTTACTTTACAATAATTGAAAATCTTGCAAATGACCATGTTTCCATATTCTTTGTACACCAAGGCCTTGAAATAAGCCCTATTTTTCATAGAATATTTACTTGCCTATACTAACCTCATCTTATTTTCTTGCCTCACTGACGGCTTGCACATCTGATTAATGTTGATTCTATAAAATTCCATTTCCATAAGTTGTCTCAGCTTCCTTTCAGAATGAGGCAAGAGAGAAATCATGAAGTTATCAATCATAGTAAGTTGTCTGGGAAGCTATCACTGGGTGTTATAGGAGCCAGTGGTTCTGAGTCCAGCCTCTGTGTTTTCTCCCCAAGGACAAGCTTGCATCCTACATTATGTCACTGTACATGCAGGGCTGGAGTCTTACGTTCCACCCAGAGTTAGATGGGGCATCGTCTGGTTCATTGTAAAGTGTCACTTCTAGGTTTGATTGGATGGTAGGCATTCTTTAAGTGTGGCTGGTTGATACTCAGCATGAGAAAAAAAATCGAGGATCTTGTTGTGAAAGCACAATTCTGGGCTTTGTTCCCGGAGACTTTGACTCAGTATATCTGGTGTGGGTCTGAGGAATCTGCATTTTAAGAAGCACACTAGATGATTTTTAATCAGCGGTTCAAGGACCAGATTTCTTTTTCTTTCCTTTTCTTTCTTTTCTTTTCTTTTTTCTTTCTTTTTTTTTCATCAGTATTAGAGACTGAACCTAGAGTGTTTTGTCACTAGCTATATCCCCAGCCCTTTTTATTTTAAGACAGGGTCTCACCGAGCTGTCTAGATTGGGCTCAAACTTGTGATCCTCTCCCAGCCTCCCAAGTAGCTGGGATTCAGGTGCGTACCACTATACCTTGCTGCAGGACCAGATTTTGAGAACTACTGTTTTCAAGAGTGGGCAGGACTTATGATGAAGACAGAGATTTTACACCTCAGATATGGAACTAGCAGCAAGGAAGCCACAGATCATGATAAAGGTCAAAAAAGGTGAGACCAGGAGGCTTAAGGGTGGGTATCACCTATGTGGAGTGCACATAGGTGCCAAAGCCATTTGCATGTTTACTTAAACACTAAGATGCTTGTGTGTACTAGCATGTTTGTTATGGTTCAATTACCGTAACAAAATGTAAATCAGCTTAAAAAGAGGAAAGGTATTTTTGGGCTTACCGTTTCAGAGGGTCCAGTTCATGTGGTGAGGCAGCACATCATCAGGGATCATGCGTGGAAAAGCCTGCTCACTTCATGGTGGCCAGGATGTGACAGAGCAGGAGGCCGCCAGGGGTATCCCACACTCCCCTTGCAGTACACACCGGCAAAGACCTTATGTCATGATTCATATCTAGCAGGTCCCCAAATCTCATGCACCCACAGGTGGGGCTTTTGGAAGGTGACTGGATTCTGGGGGCTTATAGCTGGTCTACTGTTAGGTGGGGTTTGATCAGAAGGAGGCAGGTCACTGGGGACCTGGCCTGGAAGAGTGGCGCTTCCTCCCTGGCTCCTCCCTTTTGTCTCTCTGCTTCTAGTTAGCCACGCCCTGAGCAGCTCACCTCTGCCATGTTCTCCTACCTTGGAGCCAAGATAAACTCCCCTCTTCTTAAGTTATGGATGTCAGGTGTTTGGTCCCAGAAACTAGGGAAGTGACTAACACACCTGAACTCCCTCCATACAGGTTCCACCACCTCCTACGCTGCCGATTAGGCTTCTAGCACAAGAGGCTTTGGTGGGGGACACGTATTCAAACCATAGCAACTGGCTTACACATTTAATACACTTTATGCCACTTAAAACACTTGAGGCCTACTGTGTGCCAGCTGCCTGGGCAGGTGCCAAGAATGGTAAACTGTGGAGGCCAGATTCTTCTTGCTTAGCAGAGTGAGGCTGTAGACACACAGGACTTCTACACCATAGGAAGTTCTAGGGTAGGGATGAGTGTGTAAGTGTCTCCATTAGCAAGGGGATGAGGGAGCAGAGCGGCTCTGAAACTGAAAGTGGAGAGGATATTTTTATTCTTTTGAGTTTTTCAAATTACACAATGCAGTGATCCAGCTTGAGATTCCCACAGTGACTTCTGCAATAGAAATAACATTAAAAAATTTTTTTTTCTAGGACCATTTTGCTTGTGTTTTACCTGTGTTTTACAAATTAAATTAACTCTCTAAATATAGCAGCCTTGACTAGGTGTCTGTTGGAGAGTTCTCCAGCTGGTTCTGGAACTTGAAAATTAAAAAAAAAAATCAAAAGCCTCTTGGACTTTTTATCCCCCATTCTTTAAAAACAAAGCCAACATTCTTCATGTGAAAGATTAAAAATGGCAGTTTGTTTTTTTTTAATAACTTAGCTACTGCTTCTTTTTAAGTCTGGTTTCCATGGTCATCAACACTTTGAGATTAAACATCGGGAAACCCCCTCAATCCTGAGATAAATGAGCTCTGATTCTCTCCACCTGCCTTCTCTTCCTGAGTTGTGATGGTCCATGGATCTATCGCAGGATTCTGCTGATGCTGTCTCTAATCTAGAGCAGGAGCCACAACGCTCTACCTTCTTCCCTGGCTGCAACCCAAAGCTACAAATGTTGCTGGATTACAGTCTTCTCAGCAACATTGAGCTCATTGCCTTTGATGTAGCTGAAAAGCAGACTGGACCAAGTGGTATTGCCTCCTGCTGATATTTAGGTGGAAGCCAACACCATAAAAACGAATGTTTTCTGAGGGCTCGCTCTGCTACCTGCAAACCTAGCCAATCACACTGGCAAACTGATCAAAGAAAGAACTGCCCTAAGAATTGCAAAGTATGTTCCTCTGGCCAAGAAATGGAGCTCGGATTCATCTCATGGGGCTTTCTAACTAAGATGTAGTAGACATGTCAAACATTTTAATTGGGGACTTACAAACTCTCCATTATATTATAAAAGCATAATATATTTTATATATTATAAATGTTTAACAAATGAAAAGCAGTGATGAATCACTGATAATTTAAACTTTGGCTTCTTTATTAGTTTATCTACCTGGATTTGTAGAAAACATTGCTTTTGTTTTAAAAGATCCCAACCACACAGCAGAAAGTTTTCAGAGCATAAAACTGGGTCAATGCGTGTATTCTGTGCTCCTTTTTTCTTCGTAACATTGCAGAAAGATTTGGCTGTCTGGGTGCCGAAGAGGCATCATTAAATTATCTTTACAGATCTGCACGGGGTAATCGCAGCATGCTCAGAGCTCTATTGGCCACAGAATGAGACAGGGCATCCGTCCAGCACAGTCATTTCAGTGGGCCATTTACAGCCGAACTGGCCACCAGGAGATAGAGGCCCAGGGTTCTCCTTTCGAACAGGCGCGTTTTCTTTGCAGCTTTTCTTAGCTATAATGTAAGATGTTTGTCTTGGTTCATCAAGTGAGACTGTTTCTCGAGAAGTTTAATCTGGACCTCTGAGCAGCGGAGAGCGTGAGCTGATGAGCTGATGGGAGCAGCCTTTTGATCGGTGCGTGCACCCCATTTACCCAAGTGCTTACATGGTGGTCATTGGAGACCAGCTCAGACTCTTCTGGTTTCCAGACTCACTGCTTCCCAAAGCTACTTCATTCCATGTTGTACTATGATAGTCGCTTCTAGCTCCTGAATAACTTTCACCCTCCTTAAAACTTCTTTGTCGTTGGTCACCTTCTGAATCAGGGGTTGGAAACTTTATTTCTTATAGAGTCAGTAAATATTTTCAGCTTTAAAGGTCTGGTTTTTGTCCCAACTATTCAACTCCTCTGGGGTAGTGTGGAAGCCATACTTTTAACAAACCCTCATGGGTTTGTCTTCTGATAAAACAATTTACAAAATCAAGTGGTTAATGGGCTGTACATTTTTTGAGTCTCACTTTAGACCTGTAGGTCTAGGTGCTAATCTAGGCTTTGAGTGCAAATTGTGCCAACTTTTAATTCCAGACTGGTTCACTGAATTGGATAGGGTTCTTCCTGATTAATTAAATTAGTAAAGTTTTCCTAATGCTATTCTACTAATCTTAGAAAATATTTTATGTTTTGTATTAGCCTATGTGGTTACTATAATGAAAAACCTGAATCTGGGAGCTTTATAAGGAAATGAGGTTTATCTGGCTTTTGATTCTGGTGCCTGGAAATTCCAAACAGCACGGTGAGTGCCGGTATCTGGCTGTGTCACCCACGATGGACAGCAGGCATGAGGAAGGGCATGTGCGTGGCAGAATGAAAGACAGCAAACTGGGAAAGCTGTATTTGTTTCAAGACAACCTACTCTTGGTGACTAAGCCAATCTTTTGAGACCTAATCCGATCTGGGGAGAACTAACCCAGTCCCTGGGGAAAGACATTGATCCATCCTGAGGGTGGATCCCTCAGGACCCCTAAAGGCCTCTTAAAGACTCCACCACCTCCAAACCATGGAAAGTGAGTTTTTGTGAGTCAAACAACATTCAAATCACAGCAAGTCCTAGTAAAAATGAATGTCTCATGGAATTCTCTAATGTGCATGTTATTGCCATTAAATTCGATCTAGTTTTCCCTTTCTTAAAGGGGTCATTTGATTGCCGTAAGATCTTTCATGCCCTGAAGCTAGACCTTTAAGATGAAATGCTTTTGGTATTTTGTCACCGAGGATTCCTGACTGGTGATTTGGAGACAAAGGTGATGTCAGTGAATTCAAATCTATCTCCAAAGTGCAGGCTGGATGCATCTGTGATCCTGAATGCGCTACTCTCTCAGCGCTGGGGATCGGAGTTTAGATGTTTAGAGCTTTGCACTGTGGTATTTCCCTCTTTCCTTTGTTCTTTCTTCTTTACCCCTCAGCTGCCTCGATAGGGCCAAGGGGCTGCCAGACTCTTGTCCACCAGATCCCATAATTAGCACCTATACCTCGCACATGGGACCAAGCAACCGGGTCAGCCAGGAGTCAGTATCTGTCCTGCTGCAGAAGCAGGTAATATTGAGCACAGGCCAGTTTATTTTTAAGATTTCACATTGTAAATGGTCACAGCACTGCTAATATTAAAAAAAAAAAAAAGTTACTGGTTTGAGTCCAAAGTAATTTTAGGCATTAAAAAAGGTTTCAGAGTATTTTAAGTGTGAGTTACTAAAGCTGGTCCTGACCTGACTCAGGCACCTGCGACTTTGGGTCCAGTGTAAGCCGGCACTGCCCCCCTAGAGCAAAGGCCTCTTCTGCCGCAGGGCTGAAAGTGTGGCCTGTGGACTGGCGGCAGCCACCTCGGCAGGGCGCCGGATACAGACACAGAGGCTTGGCCCAGCCCTGGGTGCCTTAACGGGACCCTAAGAGGGTCACAGGTGCAGTGACTGCTCGGAAGCTCACATCATATTCAGGGCCAGCCTTCTCCCCAGAGGTGGCAGGGCAGGGCCCTCCTGTGCCCGAGATGCCCCCTTTCCGAAGAACCGGGGTTATTCTGCAGCGATTAAGTAGGGACGAGAAGTCCCATTTCCAGTGGCATTGAAACTTTGCTCAGAAGTCTAGAAAATACAATTATCTGAATGCCCAAAGTGTGAGTAATTCCTCTCATGCCTCTGCTATCCGGGCTTTTCTCTCCCTCCTCTTTAATATTGAATTATACAGATTTTTCTCCTGCTGTTTTTTTTTTCTTCATATGTTGTGCTTTCTGTTTGCATCCAGTTCAAAATATTTCAAAATTTCCCTTGTGATTTCTTCTTTGACCGGAGGATTAGTCAGAAGTATGCTGCTTAATTTTGAAATATTTGGGGATTTGCTGGTTTTAAGTTTAATTCCACTGTAATTGGAGAATGCTTTGTCTGATTTCAATGATTTTAAATTTCAGTCTTATTCTGAGACCTCAGTGCGGTCCGTCTTGGGTCTTAAGTATAATAGGGGTCTGTGGCCGGCGGTGGGATGAGTTATACATGACTGCCAGGTCAGGTTAGTTACGGGGCCATTCAAGGCTCCTCTGTCTTCATTTCTTTTCCATCTACTGATCTGTCAGTTACTGAATAGTGAAATCTCCAACTATAACTATTGATTTGTCTACTTTTATTTTCAGCTTTATCATTTTTTCTCTATGTATTTTAAAGCTCTGTAATAGGGAATGAGCATTTAGGAATGGTACGTCCCTTAAAAAACTGGACTTAGGAAGACTTTCTGCTACCTATGTCAGTCTCTGTCTCTGGTAATGTTCTTTGAAATCATCCTTGTCTGAAATTAATATGGACACTCCAATGTTTTTCTTTTTCTTTTCTTCCTTGAAATAGGGTCTTGCTGGGTAGTGCAGGCTGGCCTTGAAATTATGGGGAACCTCTTGCCTCAGCCTCCTAAGTACTGGGATTAGAGGTGTGTGCCCCACGCCCACCCAGCAAGCTTTCTTTTGATTAATGTACACATGACATAATTTTCTAATGTTTTATTTTTATCTCATGTCTCCAACTGCAGCAGAATGACATATATATGGTAGACTTTCTGTAAATATCATATAGTTAAGTCTTGACTGTTTTTCAGTCTGATAATTTGTGCCTTTTAATTGGAGTGTTCAGACTGTTGACATTAGATGTGATTATTGATATGGCTGGGTACAACTCTGTCATTTTGCTACTTTTTTTTTTTTGCCTTTCTTTCTTGTTCTTTTCCCTCTCTTTGTCTACCTTCTTTTGGATTAATTCTGTGTTTTTTTAATGTTTTGTATACTTAAAATATTTTTTATATCCTGTACTGATTTATACAGTTGTGTTCTGCATTTTTTTTTAGCAGTTCCTCTAGGGCTTGCAGTGTACATATTTTTTCATCACAGTCCTTTTTGTTTTAATTTGCATGATCATGGACTATTTCTCCATTTAACATCAGTCTGTTTTCAGATATTTCACCACTGGCCGTGTAAGAACTTCACAGCTGTATACTTTAACTTCTCTGTGCCCTTCTTACCATTATTTTCATCTATTTTACTTCAATATATGCCACAAACCTCTTGGAACCCCCTTTTTTTTTTGTACTTTAAGCAGTCAATTGTGTTTTAAAGAAATTAAAAATTAGAAAAAAGCCTCATATTTCTGGGTTTTGGTGGAGCTGGGATGGACCTCACCCAGGCTGGGCACGTGCTCCACCATTCAACGGCACCCCAGCTTTGAGGGAAAAAGTCTCCCACAATTTCCCACTTATTTACTATTCCTATCACTCCTTACCCCTCTGTGTGCATCTGAGCTTGTGGCTACAGTCATTTTCTTTCCATTTGAAGACCTTCTTTAACTTTCATGTAATATCTGTGAGCTGGTGATCTTAGCTTTTCTCTAGGCTTTTAACTCTGGGCTGACAATATTTTTTCTTTCAGCTTTTTAAAGAGATTATTCTATTGACTTTTACTCTAATGGTTTATTGTTTTTAATCTTTGTTCCTTTCTGCATCTAATGTGTCTTAGCTCACTGATTTTTAAATTTTTTTTCATTTTTCATTGGTTTCAGTAATTTGATTATCTTGTGCCTTAGTGTGGTTTTATTTATGCTTCTTCTGCTTGGAGTGCTTTAAATTTATTTGTGAGTCTATAGTTTCTTGCAAATTAAAAAAAAAAGGAGCCAGTGATTATATGTATGTACCCATGTTTATAGCAGCACAGTTGGTGACAGCTAAATCTTGGAAACAACCCAAATTGCCCATCAACTGTGGAATGGATAAAAAAGATGTGGTTTTTTTATACAGTGGAGTATTACTTGGCTATAAAGAAGGATAAACTTGAGGCTTTTATAGGTAAATGGAGGCAACTTGAGACCATACTCATAAGTGAAATAAATCAAACTCACATGTGTAAATATTGTATTGTCTCCCTAGCTTAAAAAAAAAGCTGAAAGAGTAATAAGATCCAAAATGTACAGTAGATGTGAAAATGAAAGAGAAAGAAAGTGCTCAAAATAGGGATAAAGGAGAAAAGGCAGAAGGGAAGAGATTTGATGTATTAGGTAGACATCTGTATATGTATGAATATATATACGAGACAGGTAACTATACTACCAGTCTCTGTAAGTACATCACAGACAGACTGTGCTCTCATTTTTTTTGATCATTTTTTTCATGCCTAGATCTTGTAACCTGAACAACTACTTCTAAGATACCAATATGCAATATATTAACTAGTGTTAATTTCCTATTTTTTTTTTTAAATTCTATACCATTTCTTTTTGTTACAGGAATCATTAGCTGTTTGAATCACTTCTGGTCTTCCTCCTTCCCTCCTCAGGGCTGACACTCCACATAGGTTGGGTTCTTTGACACCCCCCAGTTCATTGGACCCTGTTCTTTACCTTCAGCCCCTCTTCCTACTTGTGCTGTGTCTTTGGGATGGTTTGCATGGCCTTGATGGCAAGTTTGCTGGGATCCTTCAGTGTCTGAACTCACCAGTGTATGCTTTATTTGATCGCTAGACGTCCTATTTGCATATCCTTACTGTCCCCCAAGTACTTCCTCCTCATAGTCAGCATTTTCTTTATATCCTCCAACATATATTTAGAGTTTTTAATAGTTATTTTAAGAACCTCACCTACTAATTCTATTACATCCAACATTTCTGAGTCTGTTTCTACTGATTGACTTTTCCCCTTTTGGTTGTGAGTTGTATTTTCCCACAACTTTGCATGTCCAGTGATTTTTGATTAGATGCTTTGTGCTCAATGTCTTTTTTGAAGAAAAGATTTTATTCCTGTGTGCAGTTGAGTAACCTGCTGATCATTTTGAGACTTTAAGCTTTGTTATGGTGGATCTAGGTCAGACTTTAGGATTAATTTATCCACCTGCTAAGACACATTTTTTTTTCTTTTTCTCTTTTAACAAAAATGGGGATTGAATCTGGGGCCTTTTACACTGAGCTACGTTTTTAGCTCTTTTTTATAATTTTTTATTTTGAGACAAGTTCTCACAAAATTGCCCAAGCTGGGCTCAAACTTGTAAATCCTCCTGCCTCAGCCTCCCAGAGTGCTGAGACTACAGAAGACATATTTTTTTGGAGGACTCCCCACAAAGCTGTATATTTTATGAGGTATCTTCATGCTGCTGGTTCTCGGGTGTACAAACTTTTTCCAGCTTTTTGTAAACGCTGCTAATTTTGTTTTTTCCCCTTTCCTTTCTCTTTTTGCCCATTGCTTCTCTGCAGTCCTTTCCCTGCCTCGGAGCTTTTTCTTGTATGTGAGCAGAACAGGAGAGCATGAGTGAGGACGAGAAAAGCTTGTCCGCTGGGCCGATCTTTGGAGCTTTCTGTGTGGTTCCTTTTCCGGTGCTTGGTTTTTCTGAACCCTGGCACAACCCCCCTTGGCTTCCCAGACCCTGTCCTCTAAACCCAGCCAGCTCTCTGGGCTCTGTCTGGTGCCCTCTCTCGGGGCTGTTGAGCTGTCTCTCCAACCAGCGATCAAGTCATTTGTCTCAAAGTTTTACCAGTTTTCTAATGGTTTATGGTGGGATGGCAATTGCATAACCACCTTTGGGGTACAGAAAGAGAAGTCCTATTGTGTGGTAAAAAGAAGTCAAATGAAAAGATTATGCTATGTGTAAACATTATTTTGTTTGCAAAATACATAGTATGGTATGTTTGTTTCTTGGAGCTGTCATAACAAAGTCCTGCAAACTGGGTGGCTTTAAACAGCAGAAACTCAGTCTCTTACAGTTCTAGAAGCCAGAAGTCTGGAATTGAGGCATTATCAAGGCTGCATGTGTTCTGAAGTCTCCGGGAAGGAACCTGTCCTGGGTCTTCGTCTTGGCTTCCGGCGTTGCTGGCAGTCCTTGGCTTGTGGAAGCATCCTTCCAGTCTCTGCCTCTGACCCCTTGGCATGCTGCCTGTGCCTGTTTCTGCCCCCTGTAAGGACATCAGGCATCTTACAAGGATATCAATCATCTTAACTATGTCTACAGAGATCCTTCTTCCAAAAAATGTCATCCTCTGAGGTCCTCAGGAGGGCATGGCTTTTGGAAGGACATTCATTATTCAGCCCAGCTCAGGTGCCTGTTGACCAAGATTCACTTCACATGTGCTGCTGCTTTACTTCCAGCTCTCTCCTCGTCCCCCATGTTGCCCTGCAACCCAGGGGTGTCCTTTTGGGGTTACACAGTGTCCACTGCTTCTCCTTCTCAGATCAGGAAGACCTCTGCCTTGCGGGTCCCCAGCATCCCCGTGCTGCACAGCAGGGGGCACAGCCTGTCCAGCTTTCTCTCTGTCGCCTTCCTCACCCCGTGGTGGATCTGATGTCTTCTCTCCCCCATCCTGCGGGCAGAGCCATCCCCGGAAGCCCCTTAGATGATGTTCCCAAGCTTCCCATGCGATGCCACCCTGGGCACTGACAAACAGAATTATGACACCTTGTACTTGTGAGTGGAGAAGACGGTCCCTGTCTGGGGAAAACACCAGCGCAATGGATCCCATTTTCACATAACTTTTGCCTGACTGAGTTCTAGCTCAGCTTCCTTCTGGGAAGATGGTCATCTGCGGAGGTTCCGGCACTGTGATCTCAGTCTGAGAACGTAAATGTGGGTTGAGGAGCCGCCACACTGAGATAGCTAGGTGACGTGCCACCTGCCAGGACAGGGCACTGCACGAAGAAACAAGAGAGTCTCACTCCTGCTAGGAACAGCGAGCAGACCAGAAACAGATGCAGTGGATTTGGGCTCAGTATCTACCATCAGGCGCTGCTTTGCAAGTTCACGTGTGTTTCTTTTAGGTCCCTGCAGGGCCTTACTACATCCATGTTTTGGGAACATGCCACACTAATAACTGGCCTTTGTCTCTTTGAAACAAGGTCAACAAACTCCTCTCTGCCCTGCTGTATTGGGGGTATTTTGTGAATTCATTTTACTTCCTTCCAGTAGCTGTGGCAGTGGCTAAAGAACGAAGCTTTTGGTGACTTACAGGGGTGAGTCTGTCCAGGAGATGTCTTGCTTCTCCTGAGCGTAAGAAAGTGTCACACCATGGGGCAGCCTGTGCTTTGCCACTTTGGCATCCCACCTTTTCTTTGGCTTAGCCACAACTCTCTCGCTCTTCTTTTACCTGCATCGGAGGTAGGGCCAGGGTCCCCTCTTCTGTGGCCACTCTTGTGGTCTGAGGGTGGAACACAGATGCCTGGGTAAGACCATGACAGGCATCCTCAGAGCTCCTGAGGTCAGACGCTGACTCCTTCCTGTTCACATCATCAGTGTTAGGCACGCTGCCTGGCCCGTGGTACCCGTTGGATTACCTTCTGGGTGGCCAACCGGTGCCAGGAGGTGTCCCCTAAAGAGTGTCTTTTCTCAAACTGGGTGCAGTGGCACACGCCTGTAATCCTGGCATGCTGGAGGTTGAGGAGGAGGATAGCAAGTTTGAGCTGGGCTGGGAAATATAGTGACTTAGCAAAACCCTGACTCAAAAAACTAAAAATTAAGAAAGATTGAGGCTATAGCTCAATGTAAAGGCCCTGGGTTCAAGACACAATCCTACTGCCCTCCAGAAAAAAATCTTTTTTGCTGCTAATTTTGGGACTTAAAATTCAGTGATCCAGGAGATGGTCTTAATGTTGCATAGCTTTTGTGTCCTCATGGACACAATATCATGGATCTCATCAAGAATGCAGGTCCCTGGGTAGGTTAGACATCACCATGGGATAATTGCATGAGAGGTAAATTTTGTCTCTTGGTTCCTTGGGTAGCTGCAGGCAGAGGGGACCACTGAGGGGAGCTGGGCAGGAAAACCTACAAGCAATTCTGGAGACTGTTAGAACTCAGCTCAGCCACCACCCAGCATGCAGAAGTCCTAAGACTGTTGCTTCTGGTCCCATTTGTGCCACTAACAAGCTGGTGACCTTAGAATCACTAAACCTTTCTAGATCCCAGTTGAATTTTCAGTAAAACACATGCCCTTTAAGACCCTTTTAACTGTATAAACTCTTGCCTGGGGCCCACTTTGGGTTTTAAGTAATGGACACACAGGGGTTAAATAAATCAGATTTATTAGAGTAACTTAATTCAATTTAATTTAGAGATGGGGATCTCACTATGTTACTCAGGCTGGCCCCAAACTTCTGGGCTGAAGTGATCCTCCTGCCTCAGCCTTTTAAGTAGCTGGGACTCCAGGTCTGTGTCACTGCTCCTTGCTCAAACCACTTACAAAGCTTGGGTGCGGTAAAGTAATTTTCTTCCAAAGAACTAAAATTTAAAGACCTATGGAATCCTTTCTTAATTATGTTTAATAAGCCAGAATTTCTTTCTTTCTTTTTCTTTTTTTTTTTTAAACTGGTATGATGAACTTGTGAGACTGAAACAGAAAGAACAGAGTTATAAATTGGCTCTTTTCCGAAATATCTTTGAAGTTTGCATGTGGATGAAGGGAAGTGGGTCACTAGAGGAACACCACTTCCTGTTGGACTTCATGACCTAGAGCACTCACAGGGTTCTCCGGGAACACAGTGCGAACAGTTGCCTGTGGGGTAGCTGTCAAAGTCAAAATCTTGGGTGCATCCAAAAGCTTCTTGTGAGTTACGTATTGTTTTGTGGGATTCCAAGTGAGCTATTTGCCCACGGCTATAGCAAGTGGGTAGGAGGTCCCCAGTTAATTTGAAAATGTAAGCCGACATTTACTGTTTGTCCCCTGGGACTCAGCTCCAGCACCTCTTGTTCTGAGAACTCTCTTTGGCCCTGGCTTTCTATCGAACACTTAAGTTAGAATGGGAAATGATATTCCTGCAAGGTTCAAACTTTCGTCTCTCATTTTATGCTTTTCTCTGTAACATTTCTCAAAGACGATCTTGGATTACTTATACACACAGCTGTTTTATGAGACTATGTTGGAGTTTATGAGTCAGATTACGGTTACAGAATGTTTGTGAAATCACTTCTTAAGTCATATATTTGCAGCATGTACAACCTGTTTGACAATCAAAACATTATGCCCTTCAGTACTTGGCTGGTCATGATAGTAAGTTTTCCAGTCAAGTGTTCCAACATAATATCATTGGGCAGTAGACAGAAAGAGCACAGTTTATTATTTTAGCGTAGAATTCCAAGTGCGTTTCTCTTTTTGTAGGATTGAGGACGACATGTGATATTCTGTAATAGACTCCGTGTGATCAATTAGCGGCACAGAGAATTCCAGTGCAGCTGGGACAGCTACACAGCAGCCCAGCCGTGGCTGCTATTTTACAGAGCCATCGTGGAGGGAGGGATGGACTGGCTGACAGGGACTGAAGCGGCGACAGACCTGCCCACCACTGTCACTCACATCTCAGGTGCTCTGATACCCAGTCTTCCTTACTGGCACCTGGCCAGCCTTCAAGGCGACCTCCTTCATTACATTTTCTTGACCTCTTCAAAGTAGGCTGCCTCTTTTTCCTCCAGCTCTCTGCTTTTTTTTTTTCCATTCTGATGGCTCGGGTGTCATTTGTGAACTTCTCATTGCCCCTACTTTTTTGTAACCTCTAGAAGGACAAGGGCTGTGTTTCACTCCCCTTGGATTTGTTAAAAGAAAGAGATTTACTTGATTATTTTTCCAAGGACATAGCCAGGGCCAGCCAGTGGCTTCCTGGGTAGACCCCTTGAAAGTTTGCTTTAAGAATGAATTCTCTTTTACGGTTCCACAAGGCACCTGTTGTTGCTAAGACACTGAGAGTGGTGTGGACTTACACCCTCATGCTGCACTCGCTGTCTCTTGGAGCTCATGGGATGTCAGTGGTTAGACCTGTGTCTAACCAAAAGGTGTGACGGAAGTGTGCTCCAGATGCTGGCTGATGAGAACCGTCAGTCAGCTCTCACCTTAACCTGTAGTTTGCTCATTTTTTCCCCCTTAGCTCTGAACACAGTCGCCTCTGCAACCATGCTAGGATTCTGATTTCTTACGAGGAGACATCTCGGGATTCTTGTCCCAAAGAGTGCAGTGTCCACACATTTTAAGTGCTTTTACAGCTGTCGCACGAGTTGTGCATCCCTAATCTGAAAATCAGAAATCCAGATTGTTCCAGAATCCAACACTTTTCGGGCATCAATGTTGAGACACAAGTGGAAAATTCCACACCTGACCTCTTGATAGGTTACAGTCAAAATGCAGGTGCACTAAAATTATTATATAAAAGTACCCTCGGACTAGGTGTAGAAGGTGTATATTAAACAAACGGATTGTTTATTTAGAGCTGGGTTCCATCCCCAAGATGTTTCATGATGGAACATTCCAGAAGCAGGAAAAACCCCAAGTCTAAAACATCTCAGGGCCTAAAACATGATGGAGAGGGAAACTCACCCTGTGGTGTGTCCTAGCCACGCGCTGACTGCGTGTATTCCTGGACTCTCGGTTTTCCTCTAGGGGACAGGCATACAGTGAGAGCAGGCTTCACTGCCTGCTCTGCTCTCTATGCCGCTAATTGATCACACGGAGTCCATTACAGAACTGTCAGTCTGGTGTGGACGCTGCCTGCTGACTCGCAGGCATGGCCACCTGAAATCCGTTTGCAGTGACGGCATCCCTAGGTGTCAGGGAGAGGCCCTTTTCCATTAAATGTGGTCGCACCCTTCAGGCTCAGGGTTGAACCTGACCCCTACACCCCGGGTCTGTCTGCACCCCGCTGCCTGGCTTAGCAGATGCCCTGGAGGATTCTGCATGTGCTGGATGACAAGGGTGGTGCTGAGCAGCCCCTGTTCTCAAGTGCAAAGCATGCGTCTCGGCAGCGGAGCTCAGCACTCGGAGAGCCTTCTCCAGCATGTGCAGTCTCTCACATCTGCAGCCAACCCCAGGGGAGGACTGACATAAAAGAGATCTCAGAGAAAGGAAAGCACAGGGCAGCCCTTTCCTTTGAAGCCAGAGGGCTGTTACTATTGGAGAAAATAAATAAATAAGGCTAAATTTCTGTATTTGTACAGAAAATAACGATCCTCTTATTTTTATTTTAAAAAGTCAAGGGGTGGGAGAGACTCTTTATGGGAATAAGCACACACTCACACTCCTAAAATGAAAAGAAAAAGTATTTTTCTAAACAGAAAAAAAAAAAGTCCAGGGAAACATCGCCCCTTCTTTTGGGCCCTGGTCTTTTGCCCTCACCCCTTGGTAACACCACTTTAAGAGGGAAAGGCTGGGGAGCTTCATGGGGAAAGCTGTTTGTTTGAGGAACAGTGGGCCTGATCGAAAAATGTGGCTGCTGCTGTTTTCTGTCGCACTGTGGCAGATCTTGGGGACTCCACGCAGCTGCGTGTCGGGCTGTCCCTTGAGTCTGGGAAGAGAGGGCACCGTCCCTCCAGCATAAGCAAATGGCAGGTGCAGGTGGTGCAGGCAGGTGTGGCCTATGGCTCTGCTGAAAGGGAAAACAAAATCTGTCCATCTGTCTGCAGAATTTGGAGTAAATAATAGACTATTCCCATGCGTGGCAACCTTGTCTCTGTCTACCCACTTCGCCCCATCCGTGGAAGTTGTAACTGGGCCACAGGGATGAATGTGTTGTGTAGTCTGGAGGGGGAGATGCCAAATGAGAGACTCTGCTGGATCTAGCCAGGGTGTCTTGTGTTCATTTCTAGGCCCCGTAAACAAACACAGCTGTTGAGCAAAGGACCAGTCTTAAGAAATGGTGAAAAAACTGTGACTCCTTGCCAAGGAGAGCGGGCGGGTGGGGGGTTGGCGGGTGGGGGAGCCCCTTGGGACTCTGCAGCCGGCAGGGCCTGCGCTCTTCCAGGAGGGCCTGGGCCAGGCTGGGCGCGCGCAGGGCCGGCTCTGCGATTCCAGCTGGGGCCGGTGGAGGATCCAGCTCCATTACTGTGGAAAGGCTTCTAGGGGAAGGAGTCTGGAATCTCATTTGTCTTCCCCAAATTCAACCTTGTTTCTTATGCAAGACCTTGGCTGTCTTTTCCCGCAGGTGATGGAAAGGAATTTTTACCTCTTCCTGCACTTAGTCTTATTTAAAGATCATTAGCAACTCTAAGTAAAAAGCATGAGGAATTCATGGACCCGGCACTTCGGTTTCTATCAGTCACTGCTGAGCACAAGACTTGGGCTCATGCCTGTCTCTTTCCTTTCTCTGCTGCTGAGACTTGGAGTTATGGGATAAAATCAGTAGAGAGCAAAGAGCATGATGGTGCTGAGAATGCACAATGTGTATGTCTAGAGTTGGTGCTGGTGTTGTGATGTGGAGCTGAGATGTCTGCATCCTGGTGGATTTTGGCTTCTGAAGCCTGCCTTGTACCTGTTGCTGCAATGGCAGGAGCATCAGCAACTGCTGCAGCATGAGGAGGCTGAAGGGAAGCCAGGCAGAAGAAAGACAGGGTGGGCCCTAGGGAGATCTGGTCACTCTGGCAGTGGGTGGCTCAAGGTTTCTATCCCTGCCTTGGTTTACTTAAGAGACTTTTGTTTATTTGGCACTTACTGCATGCAGGCTTCTGGCTATGCCTTCTGTCACTAACTCGGGACTCGTGAGACTTCCCAGGGTGGTTTCCTCTCCACTCCCTCCTTGCAAAGCATCTTCAATGCATTGATGCCCTAGAAGTCATCAAAGAGAGAAATGCTACAGAGAGAAGGGCGAACTACCTGAGTTTGGTCATTACGCTGCCCCGCCACACTGTGTTCTATAAATACATACAATCATGGTGTGTCAATTAAAAAAAAAATCATCACCCTAAGGTGGACCCATTCATGGGACTTGCATGCCTGGATATGCTCAATGTTAATTTGTGTCTCTCCGCTGATTGGTTAAGACAGTTGCCTGGCATGAAGATGCTAATAAGCTCAGGATTGCAGGCTGCAGTTCTCTTAACCTGCTCATTACTAGTTGCCTCCAGATCTTTTCTTTTGTCTTTCTTTCTTGTGCTACTGCAGACAGAACCCAGAGCCTTGTACATGCTAGGCAAATTTCTGTAACATTGAGCTAAGTTCCTAGCCTATCCCCCACATCTTTTTTTTTTGAGATAGGATCTGCCCAGGCTTATCTATGTTACTCAGGCAACCCTCCTGCCTCAGCCTCCCAAGGAGCATGTACTGCCAGGCCCTATTTGCCTCAGGATTGTAGGAAGAAAAATATAATGACATAATGACCTAATAATGGCACCAGCTATCTTTGTTACAGGTTAGGAAAAAAGAAACCACCTCTAATGCACAAAACTACACATGGCCTCTCCTTGCTTGGTCCAGCAAGGAGGTTATCTATCTGCGTGCCCATGCCTGCTGACAGATGGACCTGTGAGCACCCCAAAAGCACACTTTAGCTAGCATATACTTTTCCCCACATCGGCAGCAGCATCTCCCAAGGGATGACTCCAATTCCCATTCCTCTGCTAGCCCGACCCTCTTGCAGCATGTGCTGGGAGAGTTGAGTGTGTTTCCCAGGGTGCCGTGACAGTGCACACAGGTAGCTCGAGGTGGCGCGAATGATTTCTCGTCCAGCTCTGTAGTTCCAGGGCTGCACATAAGCCTCAGGGTTCTGGTCAAGGATTTGGCAGGGCTGTGCTCTTTTGGAGGGTCTGGGAGTGACTTTGCCTCTCTGCCCTTTCCAGCTTCTAGCGGTCACCTGAACTCCTTGGCTGGTAGCCTCTTCCCTTGTCTTCAAGCCTGGAAGGGTAGTGTCTTCAGCATTGTCTCTGACTCTTGTGTATAAAGTTGCTTTTGTCATCTGAGGTGACACAGTCACGGCTCCCAGGGATTAGGATGGGGACATCTGTATGGAGGGAGAGAGGAAGAGGCATTGTTCTGGCTGTCACAATAAACTACATGTATTTTATCTGCAGATTCTCTGATTGTCTCTGAGTGTCTAGCTCTAATGAGAAATCAAATAAAGTAGATTATTAGAAATCATTAGTTAGAAGGTATGTGGACATAACTAATGTAGACTCAATGGTTCTAAGAATTGTCTACAGAAAATAAAATCAGTGTGTTTTTTAAAGGCATAGCCTCTCTGCACATGTGAAGATATTTTAGCTTCTATTCAATCTACTGGGGAGTTTGCAACTCCATTTTATGGGCTAAGAAAAAATCAATCAAACAAAAATTAAATACCTTAGTGTATTTTCTAATAATGTTATAAACAATAGAAGACTATTTTGTTCATAGTCCTGGAGCTGGGGAATGCAATTTCAAGGTGCCAGCATAGGGTGAGGTCCTTCTTGCTGTGTCACAATAAGAAAGAGGACAGGTGACTGGGTGAGTGAGGGAGGGGACAAGTGGAAACAAAACTTGTCACAAAGCCACTCTGGCCATAACTCACAGACTCCTCTGAAAAGGGCACTAATCCTTTCTTAGTCATCTCTTCAGGGTCCTTCTTCCTCTTCTTCTTTCTCCTCTTCTTCTTCCACTTCTTCTTTCTCTTCCTTCTCTTCTTCCTCCTTCTCTTCTGCTTCTTTCTCCTCTTCTTCTACTTCCTCATCCTCTTCCTCTTCAGGAATCAAACCCAGAGCCTCTTACACACTCTCAAAGTACTCTACAATCGAGCTATACTCTCAAAGACCCCACTTTTTGTCACTGTTACAATGGCAATTAAATTTCAATACGAGTTTTTTTTTGGGGGGGAGGATTTTCAAGTCATAGCAAATATCTTTAGAGAATTAAAAAAATGCTTTGGTGAGATGTAAACCAGTAGATAAGGAATATTTTGAAGAGGCCCTTATGCTTTTCATGCTTGTTGTAGGAGACAGTAAGGTGTTTCCAGTTAGGCTGCTTGTTTCCATGTGGGGTTGGAAAGCACACCTCAGGGCTGGCATTCAGCACAGAGCAGCTCTTCCTGTCTGCTCGCCTGTGTGCTCTGAGCATAGGTTTCTGCGTCCTACCCTACAGACTTGGACTGGACAGAGGTAGGGGTGGGTGCTCAGGAAACTTAGTTCAGAGCTGTTTTTCTCCCAGATACAGAACTTTATTTTTTTAAAAAAATGTGTTATCTAAAGTGAAAATGTAATACTGTTAGCTCATTCAAGGTGGAGACAATTTTTTTTTTTTTGTGGCCCTTTTTGAGATAGGGTCCTGTTATGCAGTTCAGGCTGGTCTTGAGTTCACTTTGTAGCCCAGGCTGGTCTCGAACTTGCAACAATCCTCCTGCCTCAGCCTCCTGAATGCTGGGATTACAGGTGTGTGACACCATGCCTGGCAAGGTGGAGCAAAATGACAAATCTTTTGCAATTGGCATTTTGTCCTATTGCTTGTCATATTGTCAATCCTGGTATGTCACCTGTATTGGATAAGGAAATGCCTAACAGATCAGTGAAGCGTGTTCCTGCGTGTGTTTGGGTGGTTTTTGGAGGTATGACCTTGGGTACTATGTATGTGTTCCCTTGTTTTTCTCTGCTGCTGCTCACCTGCTCTGCTTCCTGGCCACCGTGAACTGAGAAGCTTCACTCCACCAGGTCCTTCTGCCATGAGATTTCTGCCTTAAGAATCCTGCTTACCATGCACTGAATCTCCTGAAGCCATAAGCTAAATCAAACTTTTCCTCTTTTAAATTGTGTCAGGTAACTGTATACAGCGATGGGAAACCTTGGACCAAAGTAAGCCGCCACTAAATGGGCTGTGACCTCCATAAATGTCTCAGTCCGACCCTTTAGGTGGGACAAGATGGCTAGAGTGGCTGGAATTGGGAATTTCTCCTCTCCTAGTGGAATGGTAGAACTGGCTGGAGTGAGGTATTTTCCATCCCCCAGGCTCTGATAATACCCCCGTGGGCTTGGCTCTGGTGAATTAGTTTCTCCTGCCACCTGGCCTCTTGAGCGCCAAGCGCTGTGGTGTTTTCCGAGATGGCTCCTTTCCCTGCTTGTTGTCAGAAGTGGGATTTTCTCTCTGTTCCTCACTGTGAGGGTCTGGTCAATCTCCTGGGGTCAAAGGTCACAGAAGTGTGCCTTCACTGTAACTGGGTACCCTGGAGGTTTTAACCCTTGGACTCACCTACCCCGAGCCTCTGGAAGTTCCTCACCTACGCTTCAGGCCTTCTAACCTGGCCCTGGTTCCTGTGGAGGTTGCTGCACAGGTGAGCTGCTGTCTCCCAGGCCTCTGGCCTGGCATTTGCCTTGTGTCCCTATTTGCTAACTAAACAGAGCTGTTGGTCTCCTGTGCTGGACTGGAAGCCCAAATAGAAATTACTCGTGCTACAGGCATTCAGTGCTGCTTAGGGCTGTGCCCCTGGGTTTTTCCAGGGCTTGTCCTGGTCCTTTGCCTGGCTTCTCAAGGCTGTCTCCTGGCCTCTGTCTCTTACACCTATGCACCCTGGAACTTACGCCTGCCTGGAAGAGGCCTCGCCTTTCCTCTCTCAAGGCATTTGCTTGCCTTTCCTGTGTTTTGCTGTTCTTCTCCCTCCTCTGAAAAGTCGTCACCCTGACCAGTCTGGCATCACCCTGTCACCTTGGCCCAGTGTGCTATGCAGTTTTCCGTGCTTATTTCAGAGCTTACCAGGAGTGACTCTGATATCCTGTGTCAGCATTTGGAGGGGTGAGAAAATATTCCTCCTTGAACTCCCCTAATGTCCTGTCTTGCATTTGATTTGTGCTTTTTTGTGCTGATCTAGTTTAAAATCTGACACATGTGAGAATTATTTGTATCCTTTCCTACCACATTGTAAACCATAAAACCAGGAGGCCACGATGGAGGGTGCCGGAAATAATATAGCTATTATAGAGCAGCCGTATTGTTCGGCTTTATGCAACAGATTGAGGTAAACATACCTCTTCCCACCCAAACTAAACATACTCATTAATATGCAACATCCTAGTTCAGTATGCAGACAGGTGAAAATGAGACCCAAAGCAAACCAGGTTCTCAAAAGCCCCAGGTAACTTCTAAGTTAGAAGAGAGACTGCTTCAGAGCGAGCAGCTGTGGGGCAGGATGGAGAGGTACTCTGCCTCTTCCTAGCTAAAACAGGGGGTGACCTGAGAGTTGCCAAGGCCGTGGTCCTCACTGGAAGGCCAGTAGGGGAGCTTTCAACAACTCCATGCAGGTTGCCCCCCATTCTAATTCACTGCAGAGCCAGGGCGGAGGGTGACCTGGGCATCAGAATCTTTAGATTCAGAACCAGGTGGCTCTCGTGCCACAGGTTGCTGGCACTGGTTTTTGTACCAGATGCGTTGAGTTGGGGCCAAATTCAGCACAGGTGTATTTGAGCTTTATTCCTTATTAACAGGACCTCTGGTGGGTGTTTTTTGCATGCTTTCAAATTTAAAGCTTGAAAGGCCTAACTGGTGGGGTCACCCAGAAATCAAGCATGGAAAAACACTTATGGTAGTTGCCACAAGAGTGTTCGAATTTCAGGGGAAAGTATTTGGAAAAGAATTGTTACAATTGGTAAATCGTAACTTACAACCATCCTTTAAAATCAAGACAAAAATAGAATGCAAAGAGGCTGATCTCCTTGGATTTTTGAGGTATGCTATCATATCATCTGTAAATAAAGAGACAGTTTTGTTGACCAGTGACAATTATCTTTTGTTTTTCATTGTCTAGGATCTCTATGAAGTGTGTAGTAATGCCAGCAAGTGGTATTGGTAGTGATTTATACAAACAGATTTTAAAAGTGGAATCATGGTAGCATCCTGGAATAAAGCTTTTGTTGTCTTACCTAATGATTTTAATAGATTACTACTTTAGCATTTTTGGCAAGGGTCAAATGAGATTACTTTGCACTTTTCCTGTGCTTGCCCAGTCTTGGGAACAGGATTCTATGGCTACTTCAAGGGTAAACTTAAAAGCCAAAGCTTGGAAGCTTTCTGCCTTTCTTCAAACAGCATGGAACAGTTTAATACAGTGTAAAACTTATTTAAAGTAGGAAAATAAGCCACATCCTGTTTAAGTGGTCGAAGATACTTTCAAGTGAATTGATATCTCGGTGCTTATTTAGTGATGTGAATACCCCTGACATCACTGCTAAACACTTGGTCTGGCGGTTTGGTGCAAATAATAGTGAAAAAAGATCCTGAAGGAATGATGGAAGGCACATGTCCTCCCCTCTCCAGGCCTGTGGTCCACTGAGGACCGAGTGTCCCAGGACTGGGGTTTCTCATGTTCTGTCTGTTATCTAAATGCTGGACATAGGCTGTGAGGAGAACAAAACCCCGGAGAGAGAGATTCGGGGTGCATGAATGCCAGTGTGGACAGAGGCGTCATGAACTAACTTCCCTGTGGGTTTTATGCTATGACCCACAGCCTTTTCTAGAAGCGCTCCCTGTTTCCTGAACCTTCTTGATCATATCCATCACCTGGGCTGTTGTAAGCACAGGTTTCTGCCTTATGCCAGGTTTACTGACTCAAATTCTAGGACTGGCGAATGGAAGCATCAGTTACCCCAGGTGATGCCTATCTTTAAGGCGGCTTGGGAAACCACATCCTATGTAGGAGACATTTGCAATCTATTCTTGCTGTGATTCTCAACCTTGACCACAACCAGTAAGGAACTCTTGAAACCCTGATGCCTAGACCTCCTCTGCCATCAGACCCATCTCTGCGAAGGAGTCCTGGGTATCAGGAATTTGCAGACCTTCTGCAGGCACTGAGAGGCGCTGACAGGCAGCATTCCTGAGACTGCGTGGTATTCTTTGAGATAATTATTGATTCCTTGGCTCCTGGGGCAATCAGAGATGAGTGTGACTGAGGAGACTGTCGCTGTGTAAAAATGAGTGATGCTGAGAGCCATGGTCTGCTCTGGTTTTTTATTTTTTTCCTTCCTTGTCTCTCTCGGATTGAATTCTATTTAACCATCCTACTGGTCCACCAAGTTAAACCTCTGCAGAAAAACCAGCGTGTCCCTGACATGTAGTAATGCTCAAATCCAGATGTCACTTGGGCTTTCAAAGCCTGAAGTGTCCAACCGTGGTGTCCACCTCCAGAGTGCTCCCAAGTTAGCTATCATGTCTTCCAGGGACTTACCACTTGGTCCACATTCCTGGCAGTGCCAGCCTGTGATGTCCTGGGATTATCCCTGGGACATTAGCACTCTCCCCTTCCTGTTTTAATGAACACTTTCCCTCCAAAGTTGCAATGCCAAACTCAACCAGATTGAGTTTGAGTTTCAGATGCTTCTGATTAGTGGTGTTGCGTTACATTTCCCTGTCAGCGTTCATATCAAAGTTGTTCCTGTGAATTGCTTCCCTCCCTCCCTCGTGCCTGTATTTGTGAAGGATTCTTTTTCTCAGGATTTTAGAGCTCATCCCCATAGTCTTGAGAGCTTGTCTGGAGATTCTAGAAGGGGAACACAGCTACTCGTTTACCCTTGACTGCGGAGCGGTCCTCCTCTTTTCGGGGTGGTCATACTCTTTGACCCAGCGTGCAGCTTTCAGGAGGGACACACATGGACCACTGAGGAAGGAAGGGAACACTCACCCACCCAGCCAGATCAGCCAAATCAACCCTGGTGATCAGTGGGGTGACAGATGTCATAGCCAGCTCACCCTCACAGCCGTCATCCCATAGTCTTAAAGGCCCATTGCTCATTCTGTCAGCCTTGAATTTATTGATTTATGCAGAGATAGAGGGGACAAGCAACTGTAGTGAAACAGCCAGAACATTGTCTTCCCATTGGTGGGGACCAAAGAAACACAAATTCCAAGCTTGATGCCAGATTATTAATTGACAGGTAGAATAGCAGCAGCCAATGGGAGTGAGCATTTTTACTGCTACCAGAAAGTGGCTATATAAACAAGAGTACAAACATTAGGCTTCCAGAATCAGTATTTCTACTAAGAATTCTGGAAGCTAAAACTCTCTTGGTAGTCCTTGGATAGAATCTGCCCATTCTTATCTCTGGACCCTTTTTCTGAGGTCCACCGACCAACAGGTGATAGGTACCCACTGCCCCAGATGATTAGCACATTCTTACATTCTTTGATATATCTTGTGGAACACTTGATCTGATTAGTCTCATGCCTTGTGGGCCTGGGAACTAATCTCTCTCTTTGTGGTGACTGAGCTTGTCTTAATTGGACTCGTTATGAATTCCTCTCTAGAGCCCCCATAGACTGTTACCAGGCAAATGGCAGAAATGCATAAAAGAACCTAGTGGATCCTCTGTTTTCATGACATTTTGCCCAACAGATGACATTTCTGTTCATGGTTGTGAGGGTTCCTACAGGTACATGTAAAAGCCAAGCGAGATCTTTCCTCTGCCCTGTGTACCCACATGAACACAGCCCAGGAAAACCAGTTTTACTGTTGATTATGGTATCTGAGGCACAGCTGGAAGAGTTCTCCTGTTCCAGAGGGAACTAGGGAAGGAACAGAGAACGGGGATGAATAGTGTTTGCTCGCTGCAGTGCATCTTCCTGGAGAAATGGGGAAAGCAGTGTCACTGTAAAGAGCGTGCTTCCAACAGGACCAGGAACAGGGAAAGGACAGGAAGCCCAGCTTTTCCACAGGCATAAACATAGTCTCCGAGGGAGTATGCAAACCATCCACATGACTAGATTATTTCCGTTAGAATCTATATGTATTTAGAGACTTTCAATAAAGCACCTGAAAGTCATATTTAAAAGGGGAAGCGTGGTTGGCATTTGCTGTATTGTGAACCCAGATCGGTAGGGCAGGAAAGGGAATTAAGAATTGTTCTTTCAGGCATGCTGTGAATTTGGTTGGGAGGTCTCTGCAGCTGCATTCTGGTGGAATTTTTGGATTACACAACAGGTACAGATGAGAGAATCCCCAAACATCAGAAGTGTGCTGCTGGGATTTAGATGTAAACAACTAAATTTAGGCATAAGACTTAAAAGTTTACACACTGGATATAAGGTGAGCATTCTAGTTTAATGGGTCCATGTGCATGTCACCTTTCAGGAGGAGTTGGGTATGTTGTTTGCAATTTTCACACATTTCTTATCTAGGCTGGGTTTTTATGGTCCTGGGGTGAAGCCCAGGGCCTTGTGTATGCTTGGCAAGTGCTCTACAAATGAGCCACACCCCCAGCCTGCCAGGTTGGGTTCTGATAGCTGCACCTGAGCTCTGGCTGATACAGTCAGGTGTCACCCAAGTGCTCTCCTTCTTTGGACCAAAAGCAAGCAGAGCAGTAGTGCTCCTATGACTGCCCTCTCACCTCTGCCTGTTTTCTGCCACCTTGTATTTTTTTATCTTGCATATTACCACCCCCCCCCACACACACACACACTTGAACTTCTGAAGTAAGTTTAGATTATAAAAGTTGTGGTTTGCATGCGTTGGATAAGTGAATTTATAGCCACAAGAGCAAAGCCAGAAGCCCACATCTCCATCCGATTGCAAGAAAGCACTGGGAGGAGGACCGGACTCTCCGTACAGGACGCGCATGGTTTGGAGTGATGCTGAGTGGGGTGTGCTGAGCGGTGTGTGCACAGAATTGGCAAGGGCGGGCACGCTCCTTGCGCTGAGCTCCTGCTGCTTGGCCTCCTTAGAGCCCCATGAGTGGGGCTGTTCTTACTAACGAGCGGTGGTCATGATAGCTTTCTATTGAGACGGAGGTGAAGTAGGTGCTGATGGCAGCGGTTAGCATCAGGGTGCTGGTGTCCTGATCGGGATGAGTAAGTGCAATAGGAGGTGAGAATCGGCGGCTGCGTTGTGGTCGGGTAAGTGGCACCAAGCTCTGCCAGATGCACTAACAACCTGAAAGAGTGCCAGCTCCTGCTTCCAAGAATGTCTCAAAATGTTTTCACAACATTTATGGGAAAATGTTAGCGGCAGGTTGCAGCCTTGAGCAGGGAGCCTAAGCAGGGTAGTGTGTTGGAAAACACCCCGGACTGGGACCGAGAAGAGCTCGTTTGAGTCCTGGCTCTGAAACCCTAAACCTTTAGTGAGTTGTTTAACAACGCTTGGCCTTGGTTGTCTCATTTGGACAATGATGGGGGTGGGATGGATCGTTTGGCCTTAAGTGTCAGTGTGTATTTATTGATTCTTGTGCCTGCCGCCCTATGAGCATGAGTTGCTTGGTTTATTCTCAGGCAGGCTGACGGGTAAGTCCATTGCACAGAGTCGGTGGGGTGTCTCTCTGTACTTGTCAAATTCAGATTTTTCTGATGTCACCCCGCCCACCACACACTGCTGACAGAAGAGTCCCCATCGAGTTTGAGTCCAGGCTGTACCTTAGACTGTGTTTAAATTGGCCTAAATCCTGAAGAATAATGTACAGTGTGTCTTTTGTTCATTTTCCTGATCCTGGGAGGATATTTATTCCTCATTATTGTCATGAAACAAGAGTGTAAGATCCATGGGGAGAAGCGCCTCTGGAATGGACTTTTACTATAATTGCTAGAAGACTGAGTCAGAATTATGTCTATAGCATGGAAAGGTCCAAGTCTGAGGACTGCTTTGCACTTTCATCTGTTTATTCCTTTATGTATTTTATAGAACTTGAGTGTTTTGTGCTGGGCACTATGCTGGGGGTTGCAGAGCTCTTGGTCCTTAGCCCTGGGGCTAAGACAGAGCAGTACCAGCTGGTGTGTCTTTGGGCACATCCTGACTGAGTGTGGGTTGAGGACACAGCATCCTATCTCCTACAGCTGATTGAATTTCAACTGAAGTTGAGGGGCTGATGTGAGGGAGAATAATCCTACCACTGTTGCTGCCTCCATTCCAGGTGCCTCGACACCAGGAGCGGAGAAGCTTACCTGCCTTCTCTCAGTGGGAGTTGAGCCAGCCCCCCCACTCTCTGCAAGGCCCCTGGGGCATCTCTGAATAGTTGCCTGGTGACAGTGGTTCCTGTGTCACCAGTGGAGAGAGGGATGTCAACACACAGAACCCAGACAGTTTCTCCAACTTGTCGTTTTCGAAAGTGTGTGCCGAAAAATGATGGTGGTGGTGTTCATAGGGATCTTTTTTTTCTTCTTTTCAGAAAAAGATTCTAAACAGTTGAGAAGATTTATTGACTGTAAGAGTGAAGGTCTTTTCACATTAACTGGCATGTGAAATTCTAAGAAATCCTGCTGTATTTTTCTTTTTAAAAAGTCATGGCATTTCCCCATCCCCCTTCCCTTTACAACACTGGCTCACAAGCTTGGAATGAAATAATGAGGGTCCAATAAGTCAGTATTGATTGTTCCTAGAATTTGAGTGGGGAAGAAGGGCAGTAAGAAGCAGCGAGTGTGTCATTCTAATCAGTGCTTTGGAGGTGGTGAAGATTGAGAGATCATCTGGGCCAATGAAGTAGTAATTGCCCATTGTCCACAGACAGCTGGTGGTAGGAACTGGAATGGAGCCCAAGTCTCCTATGGTATCTTCTACCTGCCTCCACAGGAGAACACAGCCTCTATTTTCTGTTGCTGTAACTGAATACCTTAAACTGACTGACTTATAAAGAAGAAGGTTTACTTAGCTCATGGTTCTCAAGGCTGTGAAGTTCAAGATTGGGCAGCTGCATCTGGTGGGGTCGTTTTTGCTGATGGGGATTCTTAGAGTCCTGAGGCAGTCAGGGCACTGCATGGTGAGGCAGTACCCTGAAGGTCTCCCTTTCTTCCTCTTAGAAAGCCACAGTCCCACTGAATTAGGGCCCCACCTTGATCATCTGTTTCGCTTATCTTCCAGAGGTCTCAACCCAGATGAGATGGTTGGATTAAGTTTCTGTTCTTTTCATATTTTATAGTGAGGATTAATTCAGCATGAGTCCTGGTGGGAAAATTCAAACCATAACAGTTCCTAAGGCATGATAATCCACAGGACACCTCTCCCTATACCCCCAGTTGTTCTCAGTGAGGAAGCCCATGAGGCAATGTGCTTACTCAACAAGATGGCATATTGTGGAACAAACTGGAAATGTGGGTGAATGTCAAAGGAAGGCATGACATGATAAAGAAACTGCAGGTTTTGGCTAAGTTAGAGTTCTCTGAGTCATAACATCCATGTCTCCCATGTGGCAAGGATTACCATGGTGGGACACTAAGGTTCATGCAACTTCTGAAGCTGCTCCTATGGCCATGGACCAGAATTTAAATTCTGGGAAGATCCAGCAGGAAGATGGGTAAACCATGAGGAAAATGGACTCCCCAGGAAGAAGATGCACTTGGCAGCTTATCACACTGCCTACCTGTTGGCAGGTACCCAGTGGATGAACGTCATATCCCCAGATGGGGCAGGGTAGGATCATCTCCACTTTCTTGCTTCCCAAATCAGGGATGATTTTCTTTGCTTGGCAACCCAGGTCACATTAGCTTTTCTTGGCTGTTGGAGGTAAATTTGCCAATATTCATCACTGAGTTCAATGATTTCATTCAGTATTTATAATCTAACTTGCATGAATCTACAACTAAACACTCAGGGAAGCCAAGAAATCATCTCTCCATCATCTTTTAAGGGAAGTGATATTTATTCCTGGGAAACTTGTTTAACATATTCTGTTACATTACAATAAAATAGCACCTCAAATACAAATTTCCTACATGTTTAAATTAAAACACTGGACAATGTTCCTAATTTGTTATGTGGCCCATAGAGTGAAAAAAGGTAAATTTTTATAATACTTGGAAATGTTTTTACTTTTTAGGGGTGATGACTCAAGTTGATTAAGGAATTTCAGGGCCAAACCTGAAGAATTGAGTTGTTGTGATGGTGGCCTAAGGTATACTCGAAGGCACTGAGTTTAGACCGTGTAGCACTGTCTCCTTCCCCCAGACTTCTCACTTTACCTTCACAGCTTAAACTAGGTGGGCCTAGACTGAAACACAAAGAGATTTCACAGAGACTTTGATACGCAGATTGAACATCTGTAGTCTGAAAATCTGGCATCCACAGTTTTTGTGTGCTGACATGTTAAAACTGCTCTGGATTTGGGAGTATTTCAAACTTTGGGGCTTTAAGATTAGGGACACAACACTAGTAAAACCTATGCAGCTACTCCAAAATGTAAAGTGATCTGAAACACTTCTGGTCCCAAGGTTTTCAGATATGGGATACTCAGCCTATAGAATAAGAGGTAAATTGACAGAGGCTAACATAAATCCAGGTAGTCTGGTTGATAGGTAGAGCTTCTCTCTTGGTTCCCTGGGAAATGTGGTAATTGGGGAACCTCTCCTGACTCAGCAGTGGGTTCTCTGCTCATTTCTAGTCTTGACTCCCCAATTCCTAGGGCTGTTTCCTCAGGAGCTTGCTCCCTAAAACTTGTTCTCGTGTCCCATTTACCAACTTTACTATATTATGGATGGTTTTTAAATTAGGATGCTAAGTGAAAATACTTTTAGATAATATATTTTATATTGGCAATTTTACTTTTTTTTAAATTTTATTTAAAGAGGGGGGGAAGCAAAACAGAAAAAAGGATAGAAACAATACAGAATTTAAAAAAAATAGTAAGAAATCACTATTTGATACATTACATATTGTCTTCTTGGATATAGTTGTTCAAGTTACAAAATTAAAGCATGCAAAGTGGACATTCAAACAGTGAGGCTGTTCTGTTCACCGATCCAACAAAAACTTAGTAACATGGTTATCAATCCTACACACTTAAGTATACACACAGTTATCTCTTTTAGAGCAGTTTCTTTTTCTTCTCTTGCTTTTTTTTAAAAAAAAATTTTAAAGAAAAAATTTTGAAACAGAAAGAGGGTAGAAACAATACATAATCTCAAAAACAAAACAAAAAAGCAAAAAATAGTAACCAGTAAAAAATCACTAGTTGATAATTACATACTTTCCTCTTAGATGCAGTTGTTCAAGTTACGAAAGTAAAGTCTATAAAGTGGACATCCAAACAGACTGCAGTCAGTTTTGCTCATCCATCCAACTAAAACTTTAGTAACATGGTTATTAATTCCACACACTCAAACATACATGCAGTTATATCCTTTAGAATACTCTTTTCCTTGTTTTCTTTATAATAACTATAATCCATTCTCGTAAAACTACTTAGAAGTTCTACACATGTATAAGTCTCTACACATATACCTAGCCTTTCTGTATTAGAGGGAGAAACAAAACAAGTCAGCAATACAAATTCTTAGAGAAACACAAAATGAAAAGAACATACAAAAACACAACACTAGGTGATCTATGGTAGTCACTATGATGTCTCTTGTTATTTTCAATAAAATTGTCTATATCATCAAATATAATATAAACTTAGCATTGCTTTACACTATTAATAAAATCTAAACATTGGAGACATTATAGGACTTCAAAGGCAGTTAACAATCAAAC